>CAWUFW010017078.1:0-279722 GCA_963921515.1 Calotriton arnoldi
GGCTATTTGATTGAGTGTGAGGCAATGCATTCTCCCAGGTGAGTTGTGTGGAGTTTGTGTTAGGGGTGTGTGTGAGTGGAGCTGCTGGTTACTATGGTCAGGGCTGTGAGTCCTCCTTCCCACCCAGCCAGATATCCCACCATGGAACATGCTTCCAGTGCAGGGAGTGCAAGTTGTCTTTCAGGATGTCAGTCAGTGGTGTCTTGCTGTTGGTTGGTGCACAGTTGCCAGCAGGGCCTTGTGCTCCCCACAGCAGTAGCCAGTGTCAGCCATCTTGTCAGTTCTTTTCCACTCCCTGTGATGTGCACATGGTTCACGGTGGAGTTGATGGGACAGTGTGAGGGTGAGCAATATCTGTGACTACCACTCCCATCATGCTATTGCCTCCACCCCACTTCCCAGCATGCCCATACTTCCTTCCTTTTGAGTGTACTTCACTGTGTGTGAGTGTGACAGCAATGGCAAGATGGCTGACAGTGGTGTCCTGCTGTTGGTTGGTGCCCAGTTCCCAGCAGGGCCTTGTGCTCCCCACAACATTGCACCAGTGTCAGACATCTTTGATGTGGTTTTTGACTCCCTGTGAGGTGTGCATGCTTGGGTGTGATCTTGCTGGGCAATGTTGGTGGGGGATGTTGGGCTGTGACTACCACTCCCCTCATGCTTTTGCCTCCACCCCCCTTCCCAGCATGCCTATGCTTCCTTCCTTTTGACTCTGCTTCCCTGTGGGGTTGTGTGCCTGTGCTGACAAGATGGCTGACAGTGTTATCCTGGGGTTAGTTTTGCTACAAGACCATGTGTGTCCCTGTGCTTCACACAGCATGACCCAGGGTTGTGGTTCTTTGTGGGATATTTGATTTGTGTGTTTGAGGCAATGCATTCTCCCAGGTGAGTTGTGTGTAGTTTGTGTTAAGGGGGTGTGTATGAAAAGCTGCTTGTTCATATGGTCTGAGGTGTCAGTCCTCCTTCCCACCCAGCCAGATATCCCACCATGGAACGTGCTTCTATTGCAGGGAGTGCAAGTTGTCTTTCAGGATGTCAGTAAGTGGTGTCCTGCTGTTGGTTGGTGCACAGTTCCCGGCAGGGCCTTGTGCTCCCCACAGCAGTAGCCAGTGTCAGCCATCTTATCAGTTGTTTTCCACTCCCTGTGATGTGGGCATGGTTCATGGTGGTGTTGATGTGCGCATTGTGAGGGTGGGCAATATCTGTGACTACGACTCCCATGATGCTATTGGCTACACTGACTTGCCCAGCATACACAGAATTCCCTCATTTCAGTGGGCTTCACTGTGAGGTGGTGTTGTAGTGGTGCCTACATGTCTGGATGTGTTTGTTAGTTATATTTGTGCCACTGCCTAGCTGTAGTTGTAGTTGTGTTTGTACATGTGATGACACAGTTACATATCACTATGAGATGGCATGTGTTGTGTTTATCTGACTGACATACACATTTTGGGATAATTCTGTTCTGGTTGGTGTGTATTTGCTAAGGGTGCATGGTTTGACTCTCCCTTGACAGTGATGTGTGTGTATTGTGGCACAATATTGTGTACATTTGTTGTGTACTCACCAGGCTCTGGGATGTTTTCTAGTCCATACACGCTCACTGGTGGTAGGATGGCCCGCACCTTCTCCTCCCAGGGCCTGAGGTATACTGGTTTGGCAGGAGGGCCACTGCCGGTGTGTTGGCTCAAGAGGTAGTCCTTCTTCAACAGCTCCCTGACCCTCCTGCGCACGTCATACCACCTGTTCTGGATGTCTGCCTTTGTGCGCAAACATGGTGATTGTGCGTTCACCCTGTCGACGATCCTCTCCCACATCTTGGTTTTCTGCGACATGGGTGTCTGTTGGACCAGTGTACCAAACAGCTGTGGCTCTACCCTGAGGATCTCATCTACCAGGACTTCCAATTCACTATCTAGGAACTTATGATTCTTCTTTGGGGGCATGGTGATGGGTGGTGATGGTGAGTATGTGTGTGTTGGTGTGCAGGTGAAGGAGTGTGAGTGTGTGTTTTGCTGGGTGTATGTGTGGGTGCTATTTGTTGAGGTGCTGATGGTGTGTGGCTTGTGTGATGGATGAGCTGTGGGTGTGTGGTTGCTGTCTGTTGAGTGCTGGCAGGTAATTTGAATTTACAAAGGATCATGGTAGGGATTTGTGTCCTTTATATGGGTGGAGTTGTGGGTGTATCTTTGTTCCCTGCCCCCTAGTATTTATTGGCTTTGTGATTGCTTGTTTGGCCTTTTTTGTGTATTTTCCCTTTGTACTTTTTGTGCATGTAGGAGACGTTCTTGTGACCGAGTCGGACCCTGCAGTTGTCACGTACGAGCTTCTCCGAGTCGTTCACGCTGTGTTTGTGCTGTTTTCTATGCTGCGTACGCGTTGGTCGCGGTGTTTTGGGTTGCTTCGGCTCGCAGTTTTGTATGCGTGTCGGTCGTACGGCTTGTCCTCCGTGCGACTCGGTCGTGTTTTCCACACCTTGCATCGTACTTGGCGGGTAGGAGTTCGCGGGTACGTTTCGATCGGATTGCTGTTTTCCGCGCGGCTCGGTCGTTCGGCTTGTGTTCCGTACGAGTCGGTCGGGTTTTGCACGCTTCTCATCGTACTTTGCGGGTCGGGCTGCACTGGTACGTGTTGGTCGGATAGAATTCCGGCTCCGAGTCGGTCGGTACGTTTTCCGGCCCCAATCGGAATCGACCCCAAAATATATATATTTTACTATTTGAACAACCTCACCATTTTCCCCTAATAACCCAACATCCCAGTACTAAAAAAACCCTATAATTTCAATTTTTAATTAACTTTATTTCTTCAAATTAATTCAAAATTTTTACTTTTGAATGTAATAATTAATTTTAGAATAATATTTAAATAACACTCCCCACCCTTATCCCCTAATAACACAACACACATCTAAAAAACAAAATATATTTCCTTTTATAATTTCACTTTCTAATTTTTAAAAATTTGCTATTTAAACTTTTTTATTTAAATATATAAATTCATATAACTCATTTTAAAACACTCCCAACCTTCTCCCCTAATAAGACAATATCCCACTCTAAAAACAAAAAATTATTTTCGAATTTTAAATTTAAATTTCATATTTTAAATTATTTCCAAAATTCTAAATTTTAATTTCATATATAAATTTTATACTAATATTTTAAAAACACTACCCACCCTTATCCCCTATTAACCCAACATCCCACTCCTAAAAGAAAACATATTTTTTATATTTTTTTCTAAATTTCGTTTTTGTAAATAATTTCTAATTTTAAATAAATTTTATTAATATATAAATTGTATCCTAGTATTTTTAAAACACTACCCACCCTTATCCCCTAATAACCCAACATCCCGCTCCTAAAAAACCATATATGTTATATTTTTAATATAAATTTCGTTTTGAAATTAATTTCTAATTTAAAAAAATCAAATTAATATGTAAATTTACACTAATATTTTTAAAATACTCCCCACCCTTATCCCCTAATAACCAAACATCCCGCTCCTAAAACATGTTTTACAAAAACATTTTTTATACAATTTCAAACAAATATTCAAACAATTAAAATAATACAAAATTAATAACAATACAGAATATTTAAATATTTAAAAAAAATGATATTTTACGCTTTCTATATTTTTTTGTCGATATTTTTACAACACTAACTATTCGATATTATCTATTGACGATATTACTTGTTCGATATTTTATACTTCGATATTTTTAAATAAAAAACAAACGATATTTTTGACTACGATATTCTTTAATACGATATTATGAGACATTCGATATTACAACTTCGATATTACTGCAATTTGATATTTAGGATTCGATATTATGTATATTCACCATACCACAGTTAGGGGCCGATTCCGATTCAGGCCGGAAATCTCTCCGACCGAGCCGGACCAGGAGAGATTTCCGACCGAATCGGACTCTGGCAGTCCGACCGAACGAGTACGATGCGCAAGCATGCAATCGGACTCGAGTCGGTCGGACTCCCATTGAGTCAATGGGAGCCGGACGTACAACGCGTACGCTGGCTCCCATTGACCCAATGGGTGCGAGGCGAACATCGGGTGCCCCCTACAGCGGGTACGCCTCGAAGCGACTCGCGGCATACATGCACAAGTAGGGGGACCCATGGGTCCCCCTGTGTGCGACTCCGTGCGGCTACGCGTACAGGGGGTCCGACACAGACCCCCAAAGTGCGGCTCCGACTGCTCTGTCGAGCCGGACGGGCGCGAGTCGGTCGGACTAGCTCGCGGTGCGCATCGTACTTGCCCGGCCGGGGAACGTTTCCATCGCGCGGTGCGCGTCGTGTCCGTGCGAGTCGGTCGGAGCGCTCGGACCCGCGAACAAGTCGGTCGGGCGATTTCGCGTGCGCTCGCATCGTACTCGCTCGGCCGGACGCGCGTACGAATCGGTCGGGAAAGAGGGCTCCGAATCGGATCCGGTTAAGCCGAATCCGATTCGGTGCCCTACCGGCCGAGATCGGAATCGGCCCCTAAGTCTTGTTACACCTGGATGACAAAAACATCTTCTACTGCTCCAATTATTAACACATTTTTATGTGAAATACGTTTCACTATCAATGCTTAAATTCCTTATTGATATTGTTCTGGGGTCTGTAAATCATACAACCCAAAACATGATTTACAGTGTGCGTGTCACTGCTTTCCAAAACTCCAGCAATAACACACACAGAACTCGTTCTGTAATGGCACTGTGGTACTTTAACGACAGGGTGTCACTGGTAAAATGCAAGACTGAATTTAACAGAATTAATAGTATGCATCACTGCTTTGCAAATCTCCAGCAATAACATGCATAGAAATCGTTCTGTTACGGCTCTTTGGCACGGTGATGGCAAAAACTCTCAAACACTGCACTGTTGGCTTCAACAAATGTAAACAAAGCTAGACGGTGTTAGTATGCATGCCACTGATTGCGTGTATAGCTCAGCAACATGCTAGTATTGGAGTAGTGTCCGTGTCACTGATCAACCTCCTGTTTTTTAAAAGCGCCAGCGTATGCTTACAACCGTGCCAAACACAAGATGGCACCTATGTTGCATGTAATACGCAATGCACTGGCGTGATGACCTGTCCTCGTTTGATGCCGACACCCCTTTTCTGCTGATGCTGCGTGGAAATGGAATGGAGTGTGACAGTGGGGAGTACGTACAGATATCCAGAGAAGAACTCTTGGGATGAGGTTAGTTCAGCCTTCACAAAAATTTGGGAGCGAATGCGAAAGTCACATGTAAAGTCCTTAACTTCTAGTAAAATATGCTTGGTAACGCAAAAAATATGCACTCATACCTGCCGAAGTGAAAAAGCTTCCTGGATGTGCGACTCTCACCACAATGACAATGATGTTCGTTGGCACGCGTAAACCTTCTGTTCCGCTTTTCATGAAATTTTTTACTGTAGCCAAGAAAGATGAGCTTGTCTTAGAAACCGCTCATCGCCAAATTGTTGAAGTGGTGTGTAGCAAAGAGACTCACGAAGACTTCAAGGAACGGTGAGTTTAGTAAGTCTATACTGCAACAGCACCAGGAGACAACTGTCTCCAAGATTCAAACTCAACATTCCACCTAGAGCCTAGAACACAAAGTCACGCGCCACAGTACGAGGAATATGACTTTGAGTTATTGCATGTAAGAAATCACCACAGCGTGTCACCCCTAAGGTGGGCTACACAGAGGTGGACACGATTTTTCAGAAGTAGCCATCTTTGTGATGGCATACTTAGGAATTCTGGGACAGGGTTATGCCTACTTCCCAGAGGAAGTGGTCATATAGGGGGCGTAGAGACACAGAGGGTCAGTAGCCCATTGGCTACTACCATACACTCCCCTAACGCCCCTAAATTCAGTAATTAGGGGAGTCCCTGGCACCAGCGAATCAGATCCTGATGACCTAAGCAGAGAGAGGACACTGAAGAGCTGCAAAAGCAGTAGAGGAGAGAAGAAGCAGCTGACCTGGTCCCAGCACCGCAGGCCTGTCTGCATCCCTCGACGAAAACTGAACCAAAGTTGGCTCGTTCTGCAGCTGTTGACTCCACAAATGTGGGAGGACTGCCTGCCTTTGATAAAGAACCAAGACCTCCTGTGGGACAGTGGACCTGTTGCCTGCATCATGTAGCAACTCCAAAAGAAAGGACGATGAGGCCCGCGGAACCACCAAAACCCGAAAACTGAATGCACCACTGCACCCGTTGCTCTAAGCCCGAGTCGAAGTGGGCCAATGGTGCCAACAAGATCCCCCTGCCCTCCAGAGCCCGAGTCCATCATGGTTTCACCCCTCGTGGACCCTCCAACATCGCCTGCAGCCTCTGCTCGCAGGCCCTCTCTACCGCGACTGCTCTGGTAAGGAAAAACCCGACACCTAAGGACACCCCTGCACCTGTCGCCCCTAGGCCATGGAGAAGAGGACTAAAGGTGTCCCTAAGTCCTCGAGCATCACATGGCCTGAGCTCCTGTTGGTTAAACCTGACTGGCCTTCCAGCCAGAACCTGCAGCCTCTTTTTGCAGTTACAGATCTCCATAGAATAACATTGGGCTCCCAACACTGTTATGCACCCTTCACCCAGCCGCACTCGTGCCACTGGTGGTGTATTGTTAGTGCTGCCTTGGACCTTGCCCACCACTCACATTCAGTCCTGAAGATTGTTCTGGTAAGTTGCTGTACTAACCTGTTTGCAAAAAATTGCACCGTGCCCACTTTTTGAACTGAAAATAATTTATATTTAAAAATGTACTTACCTGAACGATTACTCTCTGATGCCTAAACATATATAAAGATACTTGCTATTTTTAGAAATTGGTGTGGATCTCCTTCTTGAGTCGTGGGTGTCATTTATTCATCATTGTGTGTATTTGCAGATGTCTTGCACTCCTCTCGGTTAAGCCTAAGGCTGCTTGACCACACTACCCCTAATAGAGCACCTTGGGATTGCAAGAGCAAGCCCCTGTCCACTTATAAGGGAACCCCTGGACTCTTTACATGGTACATCAGATTATTGATATATCACATAAAGAGTCAGCTTCCTACATTAGCACCACTCACCTTAACTCCTGAAGATTGGTCCTGTAAGTCGCTGTACTATACCTGTTTGCAATACTTGTTCTTCCTTCCATAGGATAACATTGCCAAACTCAAAAATTGCACTGTGCCCACTTTTTGTACTGAAAATAATTTATATTTAAAAATGTACTTACCTGATTGATTTCTCTCTGATGCCTGAACATATATAAAGATACTGGCTATTTTTATAAATTGTTGTGGATCTAATTTTTGAGTTGCGTGTGTCATTTATGGATCATTGTGTGTATTTGCAGATGCCTTGCACTCCTCTCGGATAAGCCCAAGGCTGCTCGACCACACTGCCTCTATTAGAGCACCTTGGGATTGCTAGAGCAATCCGATATCCACTCATAAGGGAGCCTCCGGACTCTTTACATGGAATATCAGATTATTTATATATCACATAAAGAGCCAGCTTCCTACAATAATCTTACTTTCATCTACTAATGTCACGTTTCTGTGAATAGTTGTTTCTGTTACTAGAACACATTTATCTTTGGTCCCCTATTATTCACACTCGTTCTTGGCAACATTTATAACCACATTATTAGAAGATTGTGACTTTCAAACCCTTGAAAAATGACTATTTTCGTACACTTAAAACAGTCTTTGATAAAGGGTTGACAGTTGTTCCTATTGTTGTTATGCTTTCCTCCATATCTGTTGAATTTTCCTGACCAAACTTTCCCTGAAATATTGTCTCTAAAAGCTTTGCAGAAATCGAGCCCTTCGGCAATCAAGGAAGAGCCCAGATAATAAAACCAAATTTTCTAACTATAAACAAGCCCAAGCAGCCCTTAAGTCTGCCGTACGCAGGGAAAAACAAGAGGCCTCAGATCAATTTTGGCTGAAGCTCTTCTATGAAAGTAAGAAATCAAATTCAAAGCAATTCTGGTCTCTGGTAAATAGGGGTCAGCGAGGTGGAAGTGGCTACAGCAGCGCAAGTATTAGTGCTGATGAATGGACCCACTTTTTAACATCCCATTTCAATATTGCTAACAACAAAGATAACTGCCCCAACCTCCTAAGCATAAATAATGCAAAGTTATTATTACCGGAGGCTATGAATCAAACATGGCTGCGCCCCAGCTCCCCATCCATTAGTACATTCGAAGAGCCCGCAAACGTGGCCAGTGGGAACAACAGCGACTCATCTCCTGCGACAATAGTGACACCTGAAGAACTAAAACATAAGATCCTACGCTCAATAAAGAAAGCTAGGGCAGATGGTGCACCTGGGCCAAACGGTCTCCCCAGGCAATGTTCAAATCAGAAGCCGAATTTTGGTCAGACCATCTGGTCCCCTTGTTTTTCTCAATGCTGGTTAAACAACGTAGTTCCTGAGTCCTGGAGAGGTGCTATCATTCACCCTATTTATAAAAGTGGGAAGAGGAATGACCCCAGCAACTATCGAATGATAGCACTCCTAGATGTAGAGTCCAAATATTATGCCAGTACCCTATTGGAAGACCTGCAGACTTGGGCAAACGAAACAAAGCGCCTCCCTTTCAATCAGACGGGTTTTGTGGCCAACTCTGGCACAATAACCAATCTACTAACATTATCCGTTTTAATAGGGAAAGCAACAGTTCAACAAACCCAATTGCACTGTTGCTTTGTGGATTTTAAAGCGGCGTTCGACCGTGTGCCCCGGGGCCTACTGTGGCAAAAATTAAAGGGCTGGGGCATTCCCCAATCTTTGCTACTTGCAATAGTTCAACTCCACTCCGAAACATGGATAAGAATCAAGCTGGGTGAAGGTTCCTATGTTTCTAGGAAGATCGAGACCAGAAGAGGAGTAAAACAAGGGTGCGTGCTGGCTCCACTCCTTTTTAATCTGTTCATATCGGACCTTTCGCCAATTCTTGACAGCGTTAATTGCCATCCCCCTCAATTAGATGGAGTACGTATCAGTAACCTCCTATACGCCGACGATCTGGTGCTGCTTAGTCACACGAAGGTAGGCTTACCGAGGCTACTTGATGAACTGCTCCCTTACACTAAAAACAACCTTTTAGAGCTGAACTTATCAAAAACAAAAACAATTACCTTTGGGAAGCAAAAGAAGACGCGTGGAGGGTGGCATTTTAATAACGTAAAAATCGATCCAACACCTCACTACAAATACTTGGGAATATTTCTTGACACCAGAAGCTCATTTGTCAAGCAAAAAGAAGTACTGAGGACCAAAGCCCTGGCATTAGAGGCTGCTGCTACAAAACTGTCCAAAAAATTACTTGGTCCCAGTTTAACCCCAATGTTGAAAGTGATGAAGGCGAAGATAATTAACTCATTGACGTATGGCCACGAGATCATGAAGGGAACCACAAATACTCTTTTAAATAAACTAACAATCAAAATTTTTAAACGTGCATTCCACCTGCCCAAATCTGCATCGCCGGCACAAGTCCGTCTTGAACTCGGTCTATTTGACCATCACGGCGTTGAGGCTGGAGCATTTATAAAGTTTTGCAATAGACTGCGTCACGCCCGGGAGGGTTCCTTGGAGACCAGACTCTGGCAAGAAATCCAGAAAAGTCATGCCAGTCATAAATATCGGCTTCACCTGAACCATAGTTTACAACTACTTGGTATTAAGGAATTCTGGGGAACAAACCCCTCCCAGCTAGCATTAAAAGCAGTAATCAAGAAGAGTGTTAGGTTGTGGTCCTTTCACTCGGATAGGGCAATACTGTCAAAAAGGAAACACGCTTGGGCAGTGATTACCAATTTTAAACCAGGAGCTGTACCCCTTCATTTATCAAGCACGTTCGCACTTTATTTGAAACGAAAGTTCCTGGCCCTGAGGTTGGGTGAATGGCCTTTTCTAAAGAATCTCCCAGAATGGCGCCGCCAAGACAATCATACCCAATGCAGGTTGTGCGGCTACCACACCGAAGGAATGGAACTTATAGTTTGCTTATGCCCAGCAATGCTTAATTCTAGACGATTTTTACTGCGGGAAGAATGGAAAAGGCTTGGAATTCGATCATGCTGTCAAGCCATAATAGCAGCCTTTAACCCGGACAACACGAAGTTGAATATCGGGTTAACAAAATTTGTTATCATGGCGTTAAATCTGCTGGAAGCCATCGGCGCTGCTAAGCAGCGCGACATTCCATCATTGGACACAGTAACAGTTTGTCGACCATCAATAAACTGGTGATCAGAACCCGGCCCTCGAGTCGATCATCACTGCTGAGAAATTCAGCAGAGTTTTAAGCAAAATGTTAATTGTAACTTCAATAATTTTAATTAATGTTTCTTTTAAGAATATGTTGCTTGCGTTTTTATATTGTAAGGGTTTTAATTAACCAACAATAAAGTTCTTATCACTAAAATGTTTTGCAACTCTTTACTGCTGCAATTTCAACAGAAAACGTCATATCTTCATTTAGTAATCTGGAAGATTTGATAGATGTTTCTATGGCTTTTGCAGCATCCAATATGCCTAACATCCACACTGCTAATAATGTGTCTAAGAAGTTACTCTTGTATCTTCATGTTAAAACAATTCATGATAATATGGTCTCTACTAAATTGCTTGGAAATAGATCCAAATTCACAATTGGAAGGCAGTACACTTAAGGCTACAACACAGTTTTCAATGTGTTTGTTAGGTAATTGACAGTGTAAATACAAATTTAAGTGTTCCATAGTAACATGTGGCTCTTGAGTGAAATGTCTTTTTAACCTCTCTAAAGCTCCCACGTATACAACAAAACAACTGATCATCACCTCCTAAAGGTGTATGTACAGAAGGTACGGGTTAAAAAAATTCCTGCGCTTCAGCACCAATTAAATTAAGTAGCAGTCCTTTTTTAGTATGGCAGTAATGCATCCCTTTCATTAGCCACTATATATTGTGAATAAAACCTAAACCACAACCTCCATTTCATGTTCTGTTCTCCCAACAGTTTGCAATAATGGAGTATTGCCAAGTTGTTGCATTGTTAAAAAAGAAAGTTGTGAGTTAATAACCTAGAAGACCAGAGTAAGATTACAAATTTTACCTTTGAGGTACACTTCTGTGAAAACACTGAGCAAATTGAGCTGATACAAAATATAAAACAAAAGCACTAAAAAATATGTTGAAGATAAGAAAATAACGAAGCAAAAGTGTTTTTGGTAGCTGCAACCCAAAACATTTGAAATATGTAGCCCAAACCAGAGGACTAGCAAAACAAAATCTAATATAGATGCCCGATGTGGAGGACCAATAGAAAGAACTCAAAGCCCCAAATTCGCAAACAAGTGTAGCACAACAGTGCAACATGCACAATGCAACAAAGATCTGCTCTGCCGTGCATGGCTCAAAGAAGTCAGGTCGAATCCAGTGCGCATTCTGATTCCTTTCCCTGAACAGATGTTTCTTGACACAGCAGATTTGTTGTATTTTCTTGGTGCTTGCCTGTTAGCACCTTTACCCTCCATTATCTTGGTAGTTAATTATGTATATGTTTGTTGGGGTTTTGCCATTCTTCATCTCATGGGCTAACCTATTTGAGGCTGCTCTCTTTGAGCTCTAACCTGTCTCCCCTTATGTAACTCTTACCCTTTCCCTTCTGTCCCATGTTGTCTATACCTTCTCTAAATGTAGCACAAGCCTCCTTTTCTCCAGCACAAGAGTGGTATTTCTAGGAAGCATGGCTTGGACGTCACCGAGGATGGTCGCTTTCTAAGGGAGCTCCGTGCTGGGATGGGTGAATGTCGCTATGGGCTCATTTCTTGCAGACTTCCAGTGGCTGAAACGACATGTTATAGCAATGCTTGCACCTTGTAGCCAGGCGGTGTGTATTTTTCTCCCTCCTACGGCCTGAGCTTAGCAGTTCTGCAGCATTTATCCCACTCATGCTCACATGTCAAGTTGCGGCTTCTATTTTACTTCTTTGCTGCAAGAAATCATCTCAGGATTTTGCAACTTGCCTGTCTATGCCCAAGATGTACTTTTGCTTGAATTTTTTTAACTTTTCCAACATTTTATGTTTTTCTGTCCTTTTCATTGCAGAACTTGATGCATCTGACATCTTAAATAACATCAACATATATCTACATTTTGCCTATATTAATTCCTTTAAACCGTGGTTGGTTTAAAGTTTTGCTGCAATTGTTCTCATTCTAAATTTCATTCTTTAGGGTTTATTCATGCCTGGTGTACCATTGCTTTACATGCTGTATGGAAAATACAAGAAAGCTCAAACTGGTGAATAAATCATCTCAGCTTGTGAATTCGAATTTCATTTCGCGATTTGGTGATCACTCAATGGAGGCCATATGTCAGACTTCACAGGCTACCATGCCTTCAGCAATTCCTAACAGTTCTAAAACTTAATACTACAGCCAAGACCCAAAGTGTGGGCTGTACTAAAAGACTTAAGCAGGGTCCTCCTTCACCTGACAAATCATTCTCTCCATTTCTATGGATCTCTTGCTGGTTGAAACAAGACCACTATGCTCTTTCTTAGAGGAAACAAGCATAAGGATTCAGATGTTGGATACAAAATGGCTGTCTATGGAAACCAGTGTTTCCATAGTTGAACAAAGAATTAGTAACATTTAGCATGAGACTAATAAGATTGTTTCTATGCAACAGGAAATAACTGTTAAAGAAGCAAGTTGAAGATTTAGATAATAAAAATAAATGTAAGAATCTCAGTATTTATGATATCCCTGAAGATATTGAAGTCTCATTCTTTTCAAATTTTCTGCCTCAGACTTTAGATCAACAGGTATAAATTATACCTACTACAAAACTTGAGACAATTATCACTGTCCCTCCCAAGACATACCTCCCCAGCAACAGGTATATAAATAAATCAATTCTCACACAAGTCTCCATCTCACATAGGACTACAAAATCCACCAAAGCTTCCCTTAAATGCTTGTTACTCAACTGTCATAGCCGATCTTATACTTCACACTGACCTTGACATCCTTATACTCACTGAAACTTGGCTCAATGAATCCTTATCCCCAATTCTTGACATACTTGTCCCCCCCCAGTCATTACATCATCAGAATAGACCATTCAGGCCGTTAAGGGGGTGGCATGGCCTGCATATATAGACCCAGTCTATCTATAAAACAATCTCAAGCTCTGTCACTGCCCTTCTACGAATACTTCAGGATCAATGTCACCACTAATGACAACTCAACTTGCTCTCTACACACGTTTTACCACCATCCCTGAGATAACCACATGTTAATTGAACAGGTCATGGAGATTATCTCCTCTAAGGTTGAAGAACATAACAACCTGATTTTCCTGGGTGACCTCACCAACATCCATTGGAACAACTCCAGTGACCCTCTCGTTAACAGTTTAAATCCTTCCTCCAGGATCTCAACCACACCCAAGCCTGCAACAGCCCGACCTAAATTAAAGGGGCGACCTTAGATTTAATCATCGCAAACGAGAACTTCATACAAATTGAATCCATCCTTCCTTGCGAATGGACTGACCACCCCTTCATCACTTTCCTGATTTCAGAAAAGGCAAGTTTAAAAGTCAAACACTGGGTATGAGATACTCGCAACATTAGCCCACTCACTATTTCAGCTTTTAGCAACGACATCCTGCTCCTGCCCCCTTCCACACATGATGCACATGACCTCACTGAGCACTACATCAATTACGTGACAAATATCATGGAAACCCTTGACCCCAAACAGTTAAAGAGAATTCCGTCAAAAAGATCCAACCCCTGGTTCAACTGTATCCTGAATGAGGAATGACAGTACCTCAGATTTGTCGAAAGAGCATGGACACATTCCCCTTCCTTGTCCAACCTCAAACTTCCACGTCGAAGACGGAACACCTACAACAAGCACATCAGGATCACCAAAGCAGCATTCATCCAATAACAACTTGACACGGCAACCAATCGTCCACAAAAACATTTTGAAATTGTTAAAAACCAGACGAATCGCAAGAGCAACTCCCCTTCCTCAGACAACAAATCACCACCCAAATGCTATACATTTGCCTCCTCCTTTACTGAGAAAACCACAATAATCACCACTGATATACAGAACAGTTTGAAATTTCCCTACCCTGTGAAACCCCTTTCAAGCAGGAAGACTCCCCAAGAAACCTTCCCCTCACACCTAAAAACAACGCTGCCAGTCTAGCTTTATAATCTTCAAGGAAAATGACATCTTAAACTATTGACCTCTCTGAAGTACTCCAGCCACTTCAACGACCCCCTTCCCTCCAAACTCCTCAACGAGTCCATTCACCTCCTACTCCCTTTATGGACTAATATAATCAACACCTCACTCACCCAAGAACTCATACCTAACTGCCTCAAAAGTAGCCAGGCTACTCCAATACTAAAAAAAGATAGCTCAGCCCAGTCTGACCACAAGATTTACTGCCTCATCTCCAACATCCCAACTCTAGCCAAACTCCTAAAAAAATGAGGGCACCTACAGCTTCGCAATCACATCGAGTAATAGGACCCCTCGACCAATGTCAATCGGGCTTCTGACCTGGCCACAGCACAGAAACTTCCATGGTCCACGTTGTAGACGATGCCCTGCACACACTAGATCAAAAGGAATTCTGCCATATAATCCTACTTGACCTTTCAGCGGCATTTGACACGTTCAATCATGACACCCTTTTGAACCTACTTGAACACAGGATGGGTCTCTCCGGTAAAGTGCTAAAATGGTTCTCCTCCATCCTTTACAATAGATTGCAATGCAACCTAGTCAACCACGCTCTCTCCGACCAGTTACCAGTATTGCCCGGCATACCACAAGGTTCTACTCTCTCCCCAACATTGTTTAACCTTTACATGGAACCCGTAACCAAAAATCCTCAAACTTGCCCACATCTCCTACCACATGTATGCAGATGACTATCAACTCTATATGGAAATTAACTCTCCCTATGACATCAATATCCTCTATAACACTCTGACGAAAACACAGTATTGGTTGACTCGTAACCACCTCAAACTCAATGCCCTCAAAATTGAATTTCTACTGATCTCACCGCTCGCCATCACCCCTAGTATCAAAGAGGGCTCCCACATCTTACTGCATTTAACTGTTCCCCTCACATTACTGACTCTGCCAAATCCCTAGGTATCACCTTGGATAAGGCCCTCTCCAAGCAAAAACAAATCAGTGCTGCCACCAGAGGAGCCAACCTCCAACTGCATGCATTAAGGAACCTAAAATCTTTCCTCCCCTCAACAGACTCAAAGCAGCAGTGCAAGCGCTTGTGGTATCAAACTAGACTATGGTAGCGCCACCCTCGCTGGCCTCCCGAAAACCAAACTTGCACCATTAAAGGCTACTTTGAATGCGGCAGGTAGGCTCATCACAGGCAAAAACAAAAGTGATCATATCACGCCGAACCATCAGTCACTGAATTGGCTACGTTATGAGGCTAGAATCTATCTAAAAATTGCATGTTTGATGCATAAAGCGCTGTATCACAATATGCCTGCTTACCTGGCCTAAAAATTGACCTTGTTGGGTAGAAACAGATTGTTCAGAATTACAAATAAGCTCTTCTCTCTGACCCCTGGTCAGACTAGCTGGTGTGCCCAGGATGTGGGCACTGTGTTGCAGGGATTCTGAGGAGTCACAGAACAATGCTTGGGATCATGGAACCTTAGTAGGCAGGGACTGAGTCATCCTACCACCTGAGTACCCATGAGCCTGGGGACCGACTAGCTATAGTGTCTCACTTGCCCTCCTACACACTCACAGAGGAACAAGTGATTAGACACCCCAGAACACAACACTGCTGACCCTCTCAGAAATCGCGGTTGCAGGGTACAACCTTTCGCTCTCACTCTCGTACCAGTCCACAATAAGATTTAACAGAGACACGAGAAAAGTTTAAAATGTTTATTTTAACTATCGTGGTCTAGTATGCAGTATACGTGCCACAACAAGCAGACAAATGCCTAACACAAATATGGTTAGCATAGCAAGTAGTCAGTAAACCATAAAATGTGCTGTCATTATATAGGAAAGGGTAGCTTAACCTCCCTGCCCTTCTATAGAAGCAAAATGATTATATATTAGAAGATCTCTGGGTGATAGCAGCAGACCCCGAACATCAGTCTATAGATGGAAGATCTCGTTCACAGGTGCTGTCAGGCTCCCTTCTCTGGAAAGATCCCTCTCCAAATGTGTGTCACCCACCCGCGTATACCTATATGACCAAAGTACATGTTCCCAAACAACAGCTGCATCTGCATGTTTTGTCTAGGTGCTAGGGCCTGACCAGAACAGAATAATAAGGGGCATTGTTGTTCCACCTTGTCTGCAGTGTTCAGACTAAATCCCAGGAAAGAACAGAACACATAACCAACAGCATGTTCTGTGTGAAAGTTGCAGTGTGGCACAAAGCAAAATACGTTTGTGTAGTAACATGCACAAAGAGTAAGACAGTCTGCCATGGGCTCATGCTAACATAGGGAAAACGACAATGGCCACATGGACCATGTGACAACTGATGACAGCCTACCTGTCAAAAACAAAATTTACAGGCAGTCTGATCATGTCAGAGAGAGCATCCAAGCTGAAGTAAGCAAGATGCTTGAATTGGGTGGGCTGTGCACCTTAGTCAGGATAAAATGTAGAGTAGATTGGTCAATCACTTCTGCTGGCAAGGGATGTCCCAGAAGGTGAATGACTTTTGTCAGTTCTGTGTCTCCAGCCAAGCCACTTTCAAATGTCACCAGCCACCACTGTTCAAACGGCCTTGGCCCCCGTTTATTTACAAATACTCTCATGGTATCTACTTCCACTCTGCTACCTTATTACCTGTGACGACCAGTTTGTTTCTCACTTTGCACCCTCCTGCGTTTTCTTTTTGGGCCCCTTTCTTGTCTAATTTTATTGTCTGGATCTGACAATGAAATGGAGCAAAAGGTCTCATGAAGAGGAATTTGCTGCCCATGGGTTTAGGCCAGTAAAAACCTTCCATAATGCCGGCAAAGAGCAAAGACCAGAGGGGGCGACACCCTTCATGAGAGAAAGTGATTCAAGTGCCTACAAAATTGCACTGGTGGCTGTGGCAAAAGAATTGTCTTTTTTTTACATTAGCCGTGCTGAACAGCATCGTGGATGCTCTGTGGAGTGGCTAAAAACTGCTGGCAAAGCCAATAGATGGCAAAACCAATAAGTCACAAAGGCTTCACCCACCGGCTTTGCCAATGCTTTTAAAAAAAATTTTTTTTTATTTCACAGAGTTCAATGATCACATAATTCACATCAGAAATATGAAATATAAGACTTCAAATGTGCCTAAAATATAACATACATGATACCTGCATATTCTATCTGACACATTACATATTACACATCTCATACTCTGTATACACAAGTGGATAAAAATAGATTCTGGTAGAGGATTCCATTTTTACATTGCGATATAATACATATATCGTATATAACATAAAAAGGTATATTGCACATTTTCTCTATTGCACCTGCCCTAATAGCCATATATTTCCAAAGTAGAAACTTTTATGTTACATCCTGGCTTCTTGCTTCTTATTCCTTTTTTAAAAGAAAGATCCCCATACCAAGTTTGTACTTAGAATATGATCCCAACCTTAAGGCATACCTTTTTCCATTTCCCCAACCCTGCACAATTTATTTAACCACTGTGGAAGCGTTGGAGTGACTTCCGCACGGTGTTCTGTAATATCAAAGATCTGGCTACCAGTACAATAATTAATAACCGTTTCTCCTGCAATGGGCTAATGCGCATATCTGATGAGTATCCTAAAACAGCGGTCTGGGCATCTAAGAGCATCCCTGATTCAAAATTGTGAAAGCAATAACTCTCAATTTCTTCCCAAAAGTTTTTTATTTTCGGGCAATTCCAAATAATATGGGTCCAGCTTCCCTCCCCTTGTAGTAAGCATCTAAAACATGCATCCGGTATTTGAGGATCTAATTTATGCAAAAAAACAGGAGTTCTATATAATAACCATTTAGCATAGAATTGCATTCTTCTAAAATGTGCTCCCTTCAGTAATGTAGCGTTATAGTTATTGATCTTATCCCAGGCTGCTACTGGATGTTGAATCTTTTCCTTAGCTTGCCACTTATCTCGTGCTTTCCGATATAGTTGCCTATCGTTATTCTTTCTTAAGATAGTTATCCAGAAGCTGATAGATCTTCATGTATTGGACTCTATCAAGGCTTCCGTAAAATCCAATCTTGACACAAGCAGCGCCAAGTCGATATATTTTAGGAAGTGTCTAATCTGCACATACAACCATTTCAGTGTATCCTCATAGTATCTAATGCCAGACTCGATATCCCCCCAGTCCTTCCAGGCATCCTTATTAATAAAATCAAAAATCGTACTATAACCATTACTTTCCCATTTTTGTACGATGCTTTTCTGTATCAAGAGACGGTCTTCTACCACTATGTATTAAGCGTACAGACCCATTAATAAATGGTATTTTATAAAACTTAGGTAACTGTGTTTTCTGCTTTGTTAGCCATTGTAGGGTTTGATATCTAATTTTCTTGGGATTTTTTGGAAGTCTTAAAAAGTCTAGAATTTTATACACTTGGAATATCCTTTCTATAAAAAAGTTATCTATATCGGGCATTTTGGTGGATCTAAAAAATCTAAAAGGATTATGTGCAAAATGTGCGTAGTAATATTCCCTAATTTTTGGGAGAGACAAGCCTCCTTCCAGAGTTGGTCTATATGAAGTGTCTAGTGCTAGTCTTGGTATTTTATTTGCCCAGATAAATGTTGAGAATAAACTCTCAAGCTCTTTGAAAAATGTAATCTGTAAAGCGCATGGTACAGCAGAGAACAGAATGTTACATAGAGGCAGTATAGACATACGAATTAAAGCCACACATTCCATTAATGAAATTGGCAGATATAACCATTTTGCCAACAATGCCTTAATCTTATGAATTGATGGAACATAGTTTAATGCATACAATTCATAAACATTTTCAGAAATCCAGATCCCTAAGTACCATTTTGGTCGTGCATTCATTAGGTGTCGAAATTCAGGCACTAGGGTAACGTGTGTGCAGTTACATAATTGGATTTCAGTTTTTTACTTACTTATCTTGTATCCACCTGCTTCTTGAATTTTTGAAAAATCCCAAATGCACGTTCCTGACTGCTACTCTTGGGCTTCAGGAATAGGGCGATATCGTCAGCATATAATTTGATGTTTGACATCCCATTAATAGGTGCCTCCACATATTAGTTAGTTCTCATGGCTATTGCTAGCGGTTCTATAAACAGTGCAAATAATATTGGAGATAGAGGACAGCCTTGCCGTGTACCTCTATTCACTTTACAGGTGCTAGCATTCCTTGAGTTAATGATTACTTGTGCGGTAGCTCCCTTATACAAACACTTTATTACATGAATCAAATTATATGAAAGCCCAAATTCCCTAAGAATCGTAAAAAGACTCTCCTAGCATACTAAATCAAATGCCTTTTCAGCATCTAAAAACATCACTTGGGCGGGCACTTGATTTTGTGTCATAAAATCTAGGGCTTCGATAAGAAAAGTTTTGTTTGTACATAGCTGCCTTCCTGCAACAAACCAACATTGATCGGGATGGACAACAGAGTCTAAGACTCTACTTAATCGGTTAGCCAAGAGTTTAGTAAATATCTTATAATCCACATTAAGTAGACTCATCGGTCTATAGGATTTCATATTTTCCTTTTTTATCCTTCTTTAGAACACTTACTACCACTGCTATTCTAAAAGAAGGCGGGGGCTCCCCTCCCTTTAGTATGTAATTTGCAAGCTTTAAAATCTCTATATTCAAAGTTGGTGCTAACTTTTTATACAATTCTGAAGGGATTCCATCCCCCAGCTGATTTACTATTAGCCAAAGATTTTACCACTTTCTTTACCTCATCTAGAGAAAATTCGGCCATCAACACCTTTACTTGGCCGTTCTTCAACCGTGGAATTAGGAGCTTACTTAAAAATAGCTTTAACCATCTTGTATCAATCTGATGATGCAGGATAGATATTTTTTCATAATGTTCAAGAAAGGCATTCTGTATTTCTAAAAGATCTATTAAATGTATCTTGGTTTCTTTATCTATTAAGGATGTAATCCTATTGCTTGCTTGTCGATCTCTAGACTGCCAGGCAGGCAATTTACCAGAGTTTTCACTTTCTTCATAGATTTTTTGAAGATATGTGGAATTAGCAGTGTAGCTTTGTGCATAATAATATTCCTGCATATCTAATTTAGCTTGTCTGAATCGATCTTTATTTACCGCTGTCTTAACTTTCATAAGCATTACACTTGCCTGATGTAACTCAGTCTCCACCTTCAGCCTTTGCAGTGATAACGCTTTTCGTTTTTGCATCCCCTTAGTGGTAATATATCCTCTGATGGTTGCCTTGAACGCCTCCTAAACATTCTCTACTCGAGCAGTATCAGTATTTATCCTAAAATAACTTACAATCTCGTTATTTACCTCTGTGCACCATTCCTCATCCTCTAAATTGACTTTATCAAAAGTCCATCTTCCCACTTGTCTTTCTATCCTTATCCCGTGATTTCCTTTCTGACCATAGCATGGTCTGAAAAAGCATTTTGTATGTGCTCTTATTTAATTAAATCTAGACTGTGTGAAGATAAAAAATAATCTAATCTTGAGGCAGAATTATATGTAGCTGAAAAACACGAAAATTCACACTTTTGCGGCTGTTTATTTTGCCACAGGTCTTGTAAATTTACTTTGTTCATACAATCTTTTAATGCTTTAGCCATTCATGCCTTATTTTCCTTACGAACATTAGTAAAGGAATCTGATTCCGGATTTTGCAATAGATTAAAGTCCCCTCCTATAATCACTAGGCCTGGGATATTGATTAAGGCCTGTTTCAGCTCCCTTAGGGGGGTAGGGTTATGGAATATTGGTGCGTATATTATAGCTAGAGTCAGTCTTGTTTTATTTAATATACCACTAATTATAACCCATCTCCCTTCTGTATCCGCCTGAGTGAAAACTACTTGGAAAGGCAAATGTTTGTGGACATATATTGCAACTCCCCTTTGTGCTACACTTGCATTCGAAAGACATTGAGAGTCAGCCCACTGCTTAAAGAGTTTACAAGCATTGTCTTTTTTGTTAAAAAAATGTGTTTCCTGTATAAATATAATATGTGGGCGTGCCCTCTCAACCATATATCTATTGCTTGTGCTTTTCGATTAATATTAAGGCTGTTGGCATTAACCAATATTATCTTCAATATCTCTTTATCCATGCAAACCTATGTCTTGGAACTGCCTGTATCGAAAAATGTTACTACACTCGTTCTGTTTCCTTTTCCCTATCTTTTCTCCTTTGTGCATCTTTAACCTGAGCAAATTTTTCACGACTTCTATTTGTCTCATAAATCTTTTTTTCCCCATAATTCTAATCTGGCTGTCTCCACTTTCCGCTATCCTCAAATCGCCTTTCAATCCTGGTGCCTCTGAACTCTCCTTTTTTTCCTCTTGTTGTGCCCCAATCCACCCTGCACCTCCCTCCCATACACCCTCCTGTGGATGAATTGCCCACACCTCCTTCCCTCCCTCCCCTTTGATTTGGGTGCCATTGTATTGCACCCTTGTGCGCTCTTCCCTTCCTTCCACTAGAATCTACTTCCAGGAAAGGGCCTCCCCTCCATCACCCTCATCACATCCCATAATTATGTATTGCACTGCCCCTGCGGTCGAAATGCTCAGTTAGCACTTAATTAATTTAGATTTTAGTTAGGCAGTTTCATAAGAAGTGCTTGTGCTTCCTCGACGACATTAAATAGAAAGAATTGACCTTTCACCAACACCTTAAGTTTTGGTTGTTGATCAATGGACGCTTGGGCCCCCTTAGCCTTAAACGAGTCAATAATTTTAACAAATTCTCTTAGTCTATGTGCGATCATTGCTGACATGTCTGAGAAAATTTTAAAGGGAGGCACTTCTGGCATGGAGAGAGTCCTTCTCGCAATAGCCTGGGTTAAAATGTGCTCCTTCACCCTATAGTCTGCAAAATTAAGAAATATTGAACGAGGATATTTCGCATTTGCATATTTCTGAGCTGGTACCCTATGAGCTCTAGTAATGGTCAGATCCCATCCAACTCTGGTATTGCGTTTTTTAGAAGTGTCTCACACCATTTCAGAACGTGTCCTCGCATCCTTCTGGGATGCCCACCAGACGGAGGTTAGAGCGTCTGTTATAATTTTCTAAATCTTGCAGCTTGCTTTCAATTAAGTTTTTAGTCTTCTCGATATGGATAACCTCCTTCTGCATGCTTGCTACCTTATCCTCTAAGGTTGAGACTCGACTTTCTGCCTCCTTCAGTCTTTCTGGAATAAGCAACATATTTTCCTCCCTTTTAGAAAGTCTTGCATGAAGTATTGCTATTTCTTGTGCTGCGATGCTTTCAAAGATCTCTTATCTCCTCGATTATGATGGTGAGCATGCCTTGAACTGACTCTTCCTTTTTACCTTTTTTTTGCGATATATTTTTATTTCCTGTCTGAGTATCTGTCATCAAAAGGGGTTCTTGTATAATCTCCTGAGACTGAGGTATACCCCCTACAACAGGGGCATTTTGTCCTGGGGCTGTCTCCATCTCGATCTGTTCCACTGACGGCACCTGAAATTCTGTAAGGTAGTTTGTTTTGTAAATAGGGGCTATTGCTTGGGGCGTGTTGAACTAATGTTCCCTACTGGGCTACTGTTGTTGTCGTCATGATTATCTAATGTATCAGGGTCCATTAATACATCCTTGAGCTGCAGTTCTGGCATTTCACCCCCACTTTGTGACTCCAGTCCTTTCTCCTTTTCTGTTGGACTGGTGCCAGCCACTTCTCTTTCCAACTCCAAAAGGGCCTTAGCCTTAAGCTCCATTCTCTGCTGTGCATTACGTTGCACCTTGCTCTTCATTTTCGGGTCTGGTGTGGATTGACCCTGCATTACAGCTTTAGTAACTGGCAGTTTTGCGCGGGTTTCGCATGCTATGATGTTCAAAAATCTTTATGCCCCACCTTATAACGAATTTTATCCTGCCTCTTGCTCAGTGTATGAATTTCGCTTTGCAGATATAACCGCCGAATCACAATGTTTGACTATGTTTGATCCCAGTGGAGGTGCTCTGTAATCAAGTTCTCAGGGCTCAGAACTCAGGGCTTTAGCAGCCCACCAAAGGTGCGCTCAACCCGCCTCGACTCCTCACTGTGGCGCAATCACCTTTATTTTCGGAGAAAGCTGTGTCTTCCCTGATTTAGGCGAGGGTCGTGGCTCCAGCCTTTCTTCCGGCTATGCGCCCTGCAAGTCCGTCTGATTCTGTCATCAGCCGACACCGTTGACTGCAGGTCTTCACCCAGCTTTCCGATCCTTGGTGCAGGCGCTCAAAGAAAGACAGAGCTCCTCTGCAAGAAGCTAAGACTAGGGCTCGAATTCTCCCAGCATTTTCGTTCCGCCATCACTCGCATTCATTTTTTTTTGTTGGTTTAAATCTTTTTTTTGACATTTTCTTATTTTAATCATACAACATTGTGAGAAGTTGGCCTGGTATATGCTGTTCACTAATTAAAGTGGACACCTTGCACCAGAACAATTCGACTCTTATGGTAGATAGGTTTAAGACAACCTTTATAGAAAGCTATCCTAGTGGTAGCTGTGGAGAGCAGCCTTCAGGCTAAGTCTTGAAGGAATGTAAAGCAGCTTGTTTTACCACACAATCTCTTGAATCACCAAATGAAAAGACACCACACAGGTATATATATCAAATATATATGTATTTATTAATAAACACTCTCTACTAATCTCTTTATGAGATTAGAGGATAGGAACATATGTACAAGTCAAATATTATCAGGATAAGTTTAGCACAATTGAATATTACAATCTTAGTTTGCTAGACCTAGGTCTAGGGCATCTAGAATCGAGGGACCCCCAAGAACCACCCCAGGTAGTTGTAGGAGACCCACAGGGGACGGACGCGGTGACCTGGCACCGATGCGAATCCTGTACGAGTCTATGCGCTCAGACGCGATTGAGATATCAATGTTCAAGGTCCCTTGCGTGTTCGAGGCGAACACACCGGTCGGACTCAGTACGAGTCGAAGGATACGGTCTACAGATAGGATTTGCAAGGGAGTCGGACGCGGTGTGTCTAACACAGACGCGAACCACGTACGAGTCAGTGTGAGAATCGCACGGGGAAAGTAAGAGTTTTAGGATACTTCTAGTGAACCTACAACAAGTCACTTACAGGGTAAGTAGTTCGAGGGCCCACACCCACAGGAGCACCGTAGTGCTGGAGTTACCTCACCCTGGGAAGCCGGGTGCACAGGTGTCCTTTGGTGTCGGGTCGCGGCGTCGTTTTCAATGGCGACCAAAGAAGACTTGCTGCTTGTGATGGTTTGAAGAAGTGTCCGGTGGAATCCAAGCCTGGATTCAGTGGAAGGATGACCTGAAAGCAGAGGGGACAGTGTTCAAAGTCACTTGGCAGTGACTCGGGGCAAGGAAGATGAATGCCCACCGTCGTCGCAGGGTTCAGGTCGTTCATGCTTGCCTTGACTCTTCAGCCACGAGGTCCAGGAGGTGCCGACGACAACCAGGAGCCGGATTCAGCGTGTCCCACAATGTCTGCGGCTTACTGCGGTGTCGGCAACTCGATCGGGGCCAACAAGCCTTGGTAACAGCAAGTCTTGGGGAAAGTGTGAAGAGGCGATGGAGCAGACCAGCAAGGTCTGTGGAACTCACCCAGCAAGGGTAAGTCAGGGCAGGCCTGGAGCAACCAGGGGAGCCCTTCGGTTTCTTTAGGATGTCTTCTGGGGACCCACAAGCCGGCTGGCAAGGGATCGCAAAGACGCCTCGGGAGGATTCTCTCACAGGGGCCCACGGTCACTCGGGACGTGGTAGGCTGCTGATCTTAGGAGGGATTCCTGCTGGAGGCGGGGACCATACGTGGTCCAAAGCACAAGTTCGTGGAACGTTGTGAGGGGTTGCACTCGACAATAGTGCACGGTACCCAGGGGTCGCGGTTCCTCGTTACTCTTGGGGTCCACTGGCCTCAGCTTCACTGGGGACTCACAATGGCCTTTGAGAAGTCAGGAAATCGACTTTTTGGGCTGCAGGGACTTCGGGCTCCGGCGGGAGCGGCGTAGTTTGCAACCATTGTTTGTAGTTTTTGGTGCCTGCCAAGCAGGGGAGTCACTCCTTGACTCCAAGGGAGATTCTTCAGTCTTCCAAAGGTAGTGGAACATCGAAGGTCCAGGATTCTTCTTGTAGAGCGTCGTCCAGGGAAATATAGGGTGCAATGCACAGGTTCCCCCTCTTATACTAAAAGGAGGGGAGGGACTAGCTCTATGACCCTACCTATGGGAGGGTCAGGGGAGTGGGTGGCTACAACCACTTCCCTTTGTCCAGTTTCGTGCCAGAGCAGGGACAGGTAGCCCCTGAGCCGGTTTGAACTGGCATATGCACAGAGGAGCCTTCTGCTCCCCCAGTGCAGGACTTCAAAGCACTCTAAGAGTGCACCCACCCAGCCCCAATACACTAAACCCTGTCTGGGAGGTGGTCACGCCCCCTTGGGACAGGATATCTATTGTTGGGCTCCCTCCACTCGCGAGTGTTGGTCATCAGCAGGAGGGCAGCCCAGTGTCTGTGACTGGTGGCATCCATTTTGTGATGCCAGGGCTCTGTCGGATTCTACCGCGTTTCCACAGTAGGTACATGTCTATCCCTCTAGAAGGGTGGAATGCTACCCCCGCCACCAGGACTGGCGGGGGGTAGTATTCAAGGTGTTTGACACCAAACACGACATGTTTCGATGCAGCCATTCCAAACTTAGCATTTTACCGCGAGGATATAATGCACTTAAAAGTATATGGTTTAACCGCATCCACAAACAGCACCAGAGAATGGACTCTGAGAGCTGCAGAGGGGCCCTGCTCAGGCAGAGGCACCCCCTCACATAGAAGCCAAGCACCCTGCCCTCAGGATTGATAGGGCCTGCCTTAGGGGTGACTGATAGGGTTATATGTGTGTGCAGGAGAGATATAGGGAACCTATATCTCAATGAGGGGTGCTAGCACTTCCTCACTCAGGCTGCAGTAGCAGGCCTGTGGTGTCAGATTTAGTCTGCTTCCCAGGGGTGGCATAATGCATGCTGCAGCCCCTGGTAGGCCTGTGGAGTACCTATGCCCTTGGTACCTAGGGTACCATATACTAGGGACTCATAAGGTACCACAGTATCCAATCACTAGTGCACCTAGAGTGCACTCCAAATCGTTTAGAGGGAACAGAGAGGCTGGGGCCCTGATTAGCAGGGTCCCAGCCTGACTATAGCCAGAAACCAGTGTAAACATCAGAAAAAAAGTGGGGGCAGCATAAGAGGCAGATCCTACTCTCCTACAAACATGAACAATGCATAGACACCATGTATAGCTACTTTCAAGTAACGCGATATCAAGTACAGTACTGTGTAAACAGGTGAGTTATTCAACATCACTCGCATTCATGATCTGCTCAGCTTCTGTAACGGGAGATTTCCGGGGGCGGGGTCGGGAGAGCGCACTAGCGGCAGCGTGCGTGGGAACCGCCTGCTGTCATTCCGTGGGAATGCTCAGTTAAGGGTCATTGCCAATGCTTGATAGGGTTATTGTTTCTAATTTCTTTTTCTGAAGAGCCCAGGAGCTGCCATTTATTTCCTGGCTGCTCCACTGCGTTACAACCTAATCACCTTCTATGGAGAACACAGGTGTGGTTAAATGCAGGAATTTGAAGGCCTCAATTAAAGCTCGGAAGGCGATATTTTTCTCCCCTGTCCCTCTTTGCGAGTTCAACAGGTTGTTAAAAAACCAAGGCCCCATACTCCAACAGGCACTCAAACAATGGAAAGCTGTGCTTTATTTATTTCACATATCAACGCTTTCTTGAATCTGTAAACATTGTGCTACTGTTTATCGGCCCCAAAAAAACCTACTGGTCCTGTTTAGAGTTGAGGCTTGTTCATAAACATTTTTGATGCCATCCAGTGAATGGTTTGCAGGCAGTGATTTGAAAGTTGCCCTCAAGGTTATGAAATCAATGAAAACAACTTCACCTCGTTTTGAACTCTCACAACCATGTTTGCCGCTGAATGTTCTGGAAAGATCATGTCACCAATCACACTGACCAGCCCTCTACTGATCACCTAGAAAATAGCCAAAAACACGTAAATTTACCAAACATGTGCAAGTTGGGCCCCGACCTCAGTCAGAAGCAATTACCAGGTAACAAACTGTTGCCCTTTGTACAAAGTTACTAAAGAGGCCAAGTGATAAGAAAGGCATTGGAGTGCAGACATTAAAGAATTTGCTATATGTACAAAAAATGGAATGCTCTTTGCACTATTTATGATGCTTGTTTAGAGGATGGAGCAAACCTAATTGCTCCATTCCATCTTACCTGAACTTTTTAGCACAGAGTAAAAAATAGAATATAGCTTGTTACATATTGGAAAATAAATGGCATTGTCTGATTCTAAATATTTTTGCATTGTAATACATTTTTCAACAAAAACCCAATCCACGAATAGCCTCTGCTAACATTAAATATTAGGACATAGAGCACATTTTTAAGTTCAGAGTACTGTTTATAGGCCTTGCCTATTAGGCAGTGCACAATGTCTGGTTGCAGTGGACATGTTGTGGGTGTTCCAAAAACATACATTGGGCTTTCAGCCCACCCATTCATTACCATTGGATGGCTTTATTGTCACTCTCATTTGCATTCTTCTTCTTTGGTAGCTTGTCTTCACCTTCTTGTGTTTGTCAACCCCCTAAAGCATACCTTCTTCCAACATCTTTTTAACTGGCTTACTTGTATCCTTTCATTGCTCACTTTTAGGGAACTACTTTTATTTCTTTTTGGCGAAGTCCTCCAAGAGAGTGCATGTTTTTACCAGGGTTCTCCTGTGTTCGCTACTTCTTCCTACCCTACACCCATTCCCCGACGCACGTCGTGTTGGTCTTTCTCTTGTATGCTGAAAGCTCTCTTCATCTCAAGTGTTTCTCCCTACCAAATTACCATGACATACTCTGGGTTACTTTATCCCTTGTGCTTCACCACACTCCCACATGTTTTTCTCTCCCTCGTGGTCTGCTTTTCCCCATTCCAACGTATTTCCGTTGTTTCGCCCACTTGCTTTTCTGTTGCCTTTCCCACCTCCTCCTTCATTGTTCCCCACCCCCTCACCCTCATATATTTCTTTCTTTTTTTAAATTAATTTTCACTTTTTTTGGTAGGGCCTGGAGACTGCCACGTGCTGCCTGGCCACTCTGCTACCTAAAAAGATCTTTGCACACATTAAATGTATATATTTGTTATTTACCTATCTACGTCGCATCCCCCATTTTAGATTGGCAAATACAAAATAATGAAAATGGCACCTGCATCATTCTGTAGGCGCACTCATGCCTGGTGAATGCGTTCATGTGCATACCTCATCACATATACACATGCTCACAGAATTGCACAGCAAGCAGCAGCAGACATGACATCATACCCTTTTTCGCCAATGGTGCACAACATCAACAAATAGTATTGGCAAAGCCAATAGCTGTTTAAGTGAGAACTATTGACTTTACCAATGCTTGTGTTTATTCCCCCCACTTGCTGGTATAGTCCCGATCTTTGAAGAGAATATACACAATATATATGTGAGAATTGTACCCAGAAAGATACGCAACAGGAGTGCATGTCTTATACAGAATGGCCAGCCCTTTAAATGACTTATCAATGCCAAAAAGGTATTGCCACTGAACTGTAATAACAGTATGGCCTGACTGGTATACTGATGTGACAAAGCCTACTGTTCCTTCACCTAAGATACAAATTTAGAGGTGAAGAGCATCGACTTTGACCCTGCCCAAACTAGTAAATCCTGCTCACACAAAAGGATGAACAGTCCTGCCCTTTAGCTGTCAGATTTGATCTCTTTTTTTATCTTGTGTTGATCTGTGAGATCTATAAGACATTAATTGGATTCCCCCAAATGAAGACAGTCTGCCTTTTATAACATATGCCCTTCAGACCCCTATGATCTCTTGCTATGTTTTTGGACTCCAAAGCAAGGTGGACTCATTAGTCTGGTTAGATTATGCTAAGTTCTGTTGACAGGATTTATTGCTTCCATGTGAAGGTTATTCTCTATGTTCATGGCAGACACATGGGTAGATCCAATACTTAACGACAACCTATGGGGTTGAAACATACTGCTGACATATATAGGTCGTAGGAAGTATGACTTCAATACAGGGAACAGATAATTCGTGGTAATATTTAGCAATCATTTTGTAGGGACCCTTTCACCACACACTAAGATGTTACATGAGTTCTTAGCTTTTAAGGGAGTGCATTGGATAATAAGGGGTTGACCTGCAATCAAAAAGCAGAACCCTTTTTTCACATGTGTCTTTACAGGTAACATCAGGCAGGGTTCTATTCATAACCAAGTAGATACAATTTACAATATGTGATGGGTTGTTCCGGCTGTGAACTTTTTTAGAGACGTGAGGACTGAGAGGCAAGGTACATTACTGCTGGGATTCATTGCCTTACAGAATCATAAATGCCTTAATGGTGAATCTCACTTCGACAATTGTGGGAGACACACAGTTTCATTTTGGGCTTCCTTGAGCGTAATCAATTAGATTATTGTCCCTATCTATCGATTCTAGCATTTTAGGGACTTTTTCAGTGAGAACTATAGACAAAAACAACCATTACCTCTGGCAGTTCTATTTGGTGCTAGCCATATACCTATATCAAGTCACGTATCTATGATAGAAAGTGAAGTGGATCATCTTTAAATAACCTTTGAAAGCTAAATGGAGTAATTGTACGTCAATATATCAAGAGAAAAATATCATGGTGCCAAAATATCAGGGCCTAAGTATCGAGAACCTAAATATCGTGAAGGAAAGAGCATGTCAATAAGTATAATATATACGCTGCCTTTTGCGACTTTGCATCAAGGAGGCGTTCCATGGGGAGTGCATCGCCGTTCTCGTGAATTCACCTATGGGTTTTGACGTAACTCCATATCGACAAGACAGCAATGGAGTCAGACATTTAGATCAGAGCTCCAGTGTTGCGGCCCACTGGCTCTGAGATCCTATCAGCCTCGATCCCTGCAGCCCCTGGTGCCGGAGGGAACGGTTGCCCACGATAGTGGTGAGGCAATAGGGGGCGTAGACCTGACTAAAGGAGCTGTGGCGAAGTAAGCAGCCTGCTTGCGGAGAAGCAGGGCAAGATGGTGGTCGCCGGTGGTCAATGGAACTGAGCTGGGTGTCCACAAATATAGTTTCCACGGTCCAGTGGACTCTGCCAGTTGGGCCTGAGATGTGCCCCCAACCGGGAGCTGGAGGTGATGGAATTAGTGGCACTAGTATTGTGCGTTCCGGCGGGAGACCTGAGGAGCACCGCCGGCACTAGGCGGAGATGCGGGCCATCCCTGGTAGAGCAAGAAGGGATGGTGGCCCCCGGCAGTCACTGAGACAGCACTGGGGGCCCATGTGAAGGCCGTTGTGGAATAGAGGGGCATCGGCCATCAGGCCTGTTCTAACCCCCTGAAGCTTGATATATTAGATGTCAGCCCTCGGGGCTGAAGTAGATCCGCCCACGCTGGGGCACGCTTAAACACAAGCCCAGGATGGTAGGCACAATGCCCACTGCTGCATAGGAGTGGGCTCTCCTCTCCCTGAGAAACTCTCTGTGGCCCTCGGGGAAATTACCCACCCACCCTCGCACCAATAATAGACTTCTTTCTAAGGCCTGATGGAGATCTGCCCCCACTGGAGAGCACCTAAACATGAACCCAGGTCAGTGTGCATGCTGCTCATATCTGCGTAGAAGCGGGCTCCCCCCAGACATTCTCAGACATTCTCTGTGGTCTTGGGAGATCTTCCATCAAGTGGGAAAATGGACTGCTTCTTAGGGCCCCGCTGCCCCAGCAACACATCCAGATAGAAGCACCGGTGGAACAATACATGGGGGCGGCTGGACCTACTATATGGGTGCCCTATAGGCCTGCATGTAAGGTAGGAGTGTGGGGCTAGCCCCCGAGCAGGATAGAATGGCCCACACCAAACACAGTGGACCGGGGCATGGCAAAGGGGGGAACCGATGTTGATGGAATGGCTAAGGCGGTGGCCGATATGGGCCTGGAGGCCCACACTGACACAATCCTGGCAGAAATCCAGGATACCAAGGACACTCTTGAGTAAAAGATAGAAGCTGTTGTAGTAGATGTAGGCCTACTATGGGCGGACCACAAGAAACTGGCATTTCACAATGGTGCAGCATCAAACCATGGTTACATACCATGAGGCCAAACTGCAAAAACTGCAAAGGGATGTGGAATTCCTAACAGTGAAGCTAGAAGGCACGGAGGGTCAATCTCGGCGCAACAATGTGTGCCTGGTAGGAGTACCCGAAAAAGGGTAGGGGCCCTGTGTTGAACTGTTTGTTGAGCAGTGGCTATCATCAACAGTGCTGGGGGAAAAGGGGAGTGGGCACATAGGGTACCACGGAGACCTCCAGCACTGGGGGCACACCCAGACCAATAGTGGTACACTTGACAAACTTTGGGGACAGAGACACCATTTTGCAGACTGCACTATCCCTTCGACCTTGACAAATTTAGGGGAGCCCAGTAAGCATTTACAGGTAGCACACGAATGTGGTGCAACACCAACATTAAATGTTTTTCATGGTTAAAAAGGCACCTCAACATCAAATACGCTCTACTGTTCCCAGTTTGTCTCCGTATTACTGTTGGTGTGGAGGCATATTTCTTCGCAATTGACATCAGAAGTGTGGGACTGGCTGGAGAGAGAGGGACATCAAATGCCTGCATCATGGGATAGGGAGCATCCACCTGGCAGACAGATACAGAGATCGAGGTGGCACCCACACCAACGTTACATGGTGACCTCCATGAAGGAAAGGGATAAAGTTGTAACGGAACTACAAAGCGGCCACCTGGGACCCTCACAGAATCAGTGGGAGGCCCAAGGCAGATATTCTGGACAGTCAGACGAGGGCAGAACTGCCTTCAGAGAAGAAGCAGAGGAACTTAGCCTCCCAGTGGTCACCCCCATGATGGCTGACAAGGTCACGGGATGGCTGAGATCCAAGTGTGAGGGCCAGACAAGGGCCTGGCTTGGGGAGGGCACTACAATCTGATACTGGTCGCCATGGAGCAGCTAGAGACTTCACCAGCTGGGCCTAACCCCAGATGGACCATATTTCTTTATAGTTGAAGCAGTTGGTAATGTATGCAGTATGTTGGGGTGGGCGGCAGGTATCTTGGGCTTAAGGGGGGGCACACTCAGATAGTGCCCACAGATGTCATAGACTGGGCATCATTCAATAGGGAAAGGCACCGCTCTCACAATCCTATAACGAAATGCAAATGGTAACAAACTGAAGAGAGGGATGTTGATGAAATATTTGATGCATCAATCCCCAGACCTGATTTTGCTGCAAGAAACTCACCTGTCTGGTAATAACTGTGGGTTTCAGGGTAGAGGCAGTTACAAGACCTTAGTCCAGAACCCTTGGGTGCTGGGCAGCTGTAGAGGGCATGTGGTTGGGGAAATCTGATTGTAGCATCCTGGTATTTACCCTCTGCCCTTCAGGTGGCCAGCCTGAGGAGATGGATGACTGGATGGCTGATATCCCTGATACACTGCTAATAGTGGGTGGGGACCTCAATCTGACACTGCTGGGGGACATGGATAGGATACTCCAGTCAAAGGAGACACCCAGGGACAATGCACATCTCCAATCGTTCAAGGAGGCTCTGGATTTGGTGGATTTATGGTAGGCCTCCCACCCGGGGATTAGGCAGTTTTCACACTAATCCAATGCAGCTCGCTCTGTGGTGAGACTGGACTACTTCCTACTGCCGGTGTCACAACAGCATAGATTCCGGAACACAATCTACCTCCCAAGGGGCATCTCGGTTAACTCCACACTGCTTACCAAGCAATGGCACCCGGGTATGAACACTATCCTTAGCCCATGCCTGGACCCCTGGGACTTGACAGACTGGGCCACCTGGAAACCCATACAAGAAGCGATGACCACCTACTTGCAGGTGAATAAGGGATCGGTAACCTCTGGGGCAGTTCTTTGGGAGGCATATAAGACAGCGGTGAGATGTCACATTATCTCCTATGTCACAGGGAAGAGACGAGACAGGATACAGAAAGTAGTGTAACTGGAGAATGACATACAGAATGGGGAGGCAACATATGGGACGAGGCCTCACCCAGACTAGGCCGGGCACCGGTTCAAACTCAAGGAGAGGTATAGATGGTTGCTACAACAGGAGGTTAGGATGCTCTGTAGGGTAAAGCAGAGTATAATTTATGACCTGGGAAACAAGGCTTTGAAGTTGGCCTCAGACTGGCTGGCTAAAAATGAGTAGGACCAGAGATGGATTTCTGTGATCCGCACAACCCAAGGCATGTTGGCAGACTCAGCTGAAGGACTAGCGCATGCCTTTGCATGAATCCTGAAAGGCCTGTACACTTTGCACCTTTCTCTTGAAGGAATGGGGGATATGTGCAAATTCAAAACTGATATTCCCATTCTGCAGTTGGGGTGGGCATCTAGGAAGTCCTTAGATGTCGACATCATTTTGGGGTAAATCAAGGAGACCCTATCCCAACTCAAGAGTAGGAAATTTCTGGGACCAAACAGCTTCCTCTCAGAATTCTTCAAATGTGTCAAAAGTGGGGTGGTGAAACCACTTTGGGACATGAGTCTAGAGAGAGGGATGAGACCTCACACAGGTCAATCTTGTCCTCATACACAAGATGGGTAAGGCACTGGAGGACTGTGTATCCTATAGGCCATTATCTCTTTCAAACATCAAAACTAAAATACTCGACAAACTTCTGGTGAACCACCTCATGCAAGTAGTATATGGCATTGTAGCCCTGGACCTGTCCGGTTTTATGCCCTATAGGTCCACTAGACAGAACCTCGGTGTTTGTTTGGGTGTCTGGTCTGTGGATGAAGGGTGATAGTACCTGCAGTATTGTTGGTGCTTGATGCAGAGAAAGCCTTTGATTCCTTGGAATGGCTTACCTCATGACGCTGTTCTAGAGGATCGGTTTAAGACACTCCTTCTTGGCTTGTGCACGCCTGCTTTATCATAAACCAATAGCGAGGGTCCGGGTGAATGCAGCTCTCTGCGAGGAATTTGAACTAAAGAGGGGCACCTTCCAGGGCAGTCCCCTATCACCCTTGATATTTGTGGTGGAAATGGAACCATTGGCAAACCGAAAAAGGGGGAATGCATTGCTAAGTGGATTCCAATGGGATAGCAACTGGAAAGATGTTTTCTACCTACATGCCTATGATATCTTATTGCACCCTGCCTACCCGCTCACTTCTAACTCACTTCTGAGAATCCTTGAGATCCTTCTAGTCTTCATTCTCTTCTCGGGTATCACAGTTAACTTGGGAAAGTCTGTTGCATGCACAAATTGAAACCACAAGATGGATGGTCTAGTCCACTGGTCTGGGAAGAGACTGGATTTACATACCTGGGCATCTACATGACCACTGACTGGTAATTATTTCATGAGCAAAACCTGGGTTGTGTCCTGGTTCACTTTTGCCGAGATATAAGCCACTGGCGTCCACTCCCCTCTCACTTTTGGGGATGGCTGCCCTTTACAAAATAATGTATCTCCCAAAATTCTTTTACTCTGTACAGAACTCACTATTTGAGGTTTCTGATCACTTCTTTAAAGAGGTGGAGTCCAAGACTAGAACACAGCTATTGAAAAGCAGCCTGTCACGGGTAGCACTTAACACCCGGACATGACGGTCAATGGATGAGGGAATTGCACTCCCTGGCCTACACCTGTATTATTCGGTGGCTCAGCTGTTAGTGGTAAACATTTGGTGCTTTATAAACCAAAGGGAACCTTCCCGACTGGAAGATCCAAGGGCGCCGGACGCATGGGGATACATCAGGTGGTTGTATGGAGCAGAGAGATCCTTGGAGCTCCTGGACCCATGGCCATGGTGATCCGGGCCTGGGGACAGGTGCTGCACAGGATGGAGTGGAAGGACAAATTGACATTAGAGACTCCACTATGGGATTCCAGCGTGCTGGTGGAGCTGCGTGGGGTGACAGGGCTCCGACAATTGGGTGTGTTGGGGATCTCAAAGCTAGGGAACCTGCAAGAAGAAGTGGGTTGGCTGTCCTTTGATGAAATATGATTTGTCCAGGGGCGAGTTCTTATGCTATCTGCAGATTCAGTTGATTCTTAATGTAAGATTAATCAGGCCAGGGACCTAGAGGAGTAGAACCTGTTGGAGTACAGGGTGGTGGGGACCCCCTCTACAGAGACATGTTATATCCCTAATACACTCCACACTCCTCGTCAATTGTGAACCTTCCCCACAGTCATTGAGAGAAATGTGAGTGTGACCTGGATATGATCAAGAATGATGAATGAAGGGGTTGCATGTAGTTACCCCAGGGAGGTAGCTATCCAGACCGGATTCTGGCTGATTCAGCGAAAACTATTTCATTAGGCCTACTTCACCCCCGCAAGTTTGTATGCAATGGGTGAGATAGACACTGCCCAGTGCCAGAGGGGGTGTGGTCAATGGTGTACCCTGTACTCTGTTACCCACATCCCGGGAGTGTCTGAGACGGTTTTGGTCGGGCATACAGCACAGGATTTCATTGGTAGTGGGAGACCCCCTGGTGCTCACCGCCTGGCTGATATCCCTGGGCATCTGTGGAGATGTGACCCTTGATAGATACACACTTATTCTCTGCACACAGCCCTGACGGCCCTGATATGTGATATATTATGATACTGTGGGAGAATGGAGGACTAATATTGAGTGGTGCAAAAAGGCGTAGGAACCTATTTACCGGGCAAGGGGATAACCCCAAAAGCTTGTGAATATCTGGGGCCAATGGCAGGGACACGAAGGGGTGTGGGAGGGGTGGCCCGGATCATCGGACCTGGTTTGAGTGACTGGCCTTACAGCCTTGGAAGCATATGGGGGTGCGATACCCAAGGATGGAGGTGCCAGGATGAGCTGATGGGGTAATTAACTTCCTCCTCCTACTGGACCAGGTTACTCCATGTCCACAGTCTTTGTCACATACTCCTGTAATGCTCGCTCATTGCAGAGCCTGGAGTTTGTATGATCGCTGTTCATACACTGCTATTGTTGGTTAGAATAAGTGCTCAGAAAAAAAGAAAAAAAAAATCCACATCTACATAGGCTTGTAGACATGGATTTACACCCAAGCCCTGCGCCTCTTTGAGACTGGCGCAGCAAGGAGAAATATTTTTATTTCTCCTTATTATTTCCTCTTTGCATGTGTACAGCATTCTGCATTCCACATATAAATAGGAAATTGTTTTTTCACATAGTTTTACGAAGGAAGAGACCCATTCCTGCATACAAAACTATCTTGGCCATGCACAGGCACTCTTGCACTATGGTGCAAGGATGTCTGTATTGGCGCATGGCAGCATAAAGTGCTCCAGTGCTAGGGAGAGAGCGAACAGCGCCACAGCTTTCAAGGTATGGCTCTATTCTGCTCTTTTCCAATCACGCAACTCTGAGCAGCAACTTCACTTGCTGCACTTTATTGCATTATTTATAGGTAAGTCTGGGCCCTATAAAACTGACACCTATGCCTTCTTTAGAGCGAAGACCAGTGATATATCATAATAATGAAGTGTTGCTACAGTCATAGCCTAGTGCACACTCCTTGTTAATGCACATGAGAATTTCTCTGGATACTGCTTGATTTCACAATGTTTGACTTGATGTTCTCAAGTTAAACAAGCTTAGATAGACTTCCCACAGGATTCTCCATATTTCATATTCCAGTATTCACAGTATCACTTGTGCTACCTACCTTAATTAAAAATAAATCTATTTCCAGTCAATATATGTTATAATTTTTTTACTTCGATTTATATTACATTTGAGAAGCTCTTGTATTCTGCGACCATTTCAAATTATTCAGCATAACATGTGCCATCTTTGTTGGGCAGGATCAATACGTGTCCCAGTCTTGAAATATATTGCGTTACTGAGACCACCAATAATTTCAAATGACACTTTTCATCTTCTAGATGATGTCTCCAATGATAGTTAGGCTTCTTAACTCCCAAAGTGAAGACAGTAGTATGATACTCAGAAACATTTTCCTGATGCATACTAGGATTTTTCTGCACCCAGGGCAACAAAAACCCTAGTGCAATATCTGGTTAGGCAGTCCTGTACAATCTCATTGCCAAAGCAGTTGTGCTAAATAAAATGTAAGCAAAATGTCCATTCTCTATAAAAATTGCTCTTCAATTTTTATGAATTCAAGCTTCCTTGTTCATCTTGATAAGAGACCTACCATAGTTGGCGTCTGCAAAGTACATTAGTAAATCCTAAAAGACCACATACACCCTTAGTCTTAGGCTGCATCTAAACCTCTATCACTTTCATGTAATCCATTGTAGTCTTTCAGTTGAGACTAGAGGTGTGCAAAGGTATAATACACAAGTACAGTCTGCATAGTTTCTGTCTATTAGGCTCAATTATTTGGCATGGTTTTCCACTATCCGGCTAGACCATATATGTTTCTACCACAAGACTTAGGGGCCAATTCCGATTCGGGCCGGAAATCTCTCCGACCGAGCCGGACCCGGAGAGATTTCCGACCGAATCGGACCCGTGCAGCCCGACCGAACGAGTACGATGCGCACGTATGCCATCGGACTCGAGTCGGTCGGACTCGCATTGAAGTCAATGGGAGCCTGTCGCACAACACGTACGCGGGCTCCCATTGACTCAATGGGTGCGAGGCGGACAAGGGCGCCCCCTACAGCGTGTACGCAGCGAAGCGACTCGTGCCGTACACGCACAGGTAGGTGGGACCCATGGGTCCCCCCTGTGTGCGACTCGCGCGGCTACGCGTACAGGGGGGTCCGACATGGACCCCCAAAGTACGGCTCCGACTGCTCTTTGGAGCCGGAGTGCGCGGCTCGGTCGGACTGCTCGCGGCGCGCATCGTACTTACCCGGCCGGGGAACGTCTCCATTGCGCGGTGCGAGTCGAGTCCGAGCGAGTCGGTCGGTGCAGTTAGACCCGGGAACGAGTCGGTCGGAGCGGTCGGGACGCCCGGACGAGTCGGTCGGTGATTTCGCATCGTACTCGCTCGCCCGGACGCGCGTACGATTCGGTCGGGCAATAGGGCTCCGAATCGGATCCCGTTAAGCCGAATCCGATTCGGAGCCCTACTGGCCGAGATCGGAATCGGCCCCTAAGTTGGAGACTGCATGCAGATTTGGACAGGTCAATTTGGCAGATCTGTGACTGGGGGTGAATGTTTGACAATATTCAACATTCTGTCCATCATGTTTTGGTGTTGCATTTTCACCCTAAGTGGGAAGGGTATGCCCAGATGTGGGTCCTGTGCTCACTAAGCCACTGGTTTCAAGCTAGCCTGGCTGATGGAGGGTGATGCCCCGAAACCGATCCCATGATACTTGTTTTCCGGTCCAGGGAGGACTTGGCCTAGCAGTTCAAGCTGGACTGTTCCCATGGGGAACAGGGTCAAGGCTGATTTGCATATGGCTGGGTCCAAACTGGAATGGGGTGGCGAGCAAAATAACCATGGATTAAACCCAGGTATATGATTGAGGGTGAATGTTTGACAATCTTCAACATTTCGTCCATCATCTTTTTGTGTTGCAATTTGGCATAGGGCCTGATAACAAGTATAGGTGCTGTTTATTGCACCTGATAAATAACAATACCACAGGCTTCGTTATTTATTGGGTGTGATGAATACCACCTATTGTATAACATGTGGATTTTGGTTTTTAACGCACCAAAATCCACATGATACAGTAATTAGCGTATGGGTTTCCCCTGTTAAATTTTGGCAGGTTTGACCTGCCGAAATGTAACGAAGGTTGAGGTATTTAACTCATCCGATAATGATCGAATGCGTTTTAATAATACTCAACTTATAATTCCGACCCATATGTAAACAGGGGTTTACGCACGGGTCGAGAAAAATGACTGACTCGTAATCAGGCCCTTAGTGAGATAGCAATTATTATCCATTTAATCAATCTATTGAGTGTGTGTGCCCATTAACATACTGTCATTTTTATCATCCTTCTGTGGTGGTTCTGGTGTGTTGGGGGCCTTTTAGCACCATCAGACATTATTCATCATACTATTGCATTTTCCTAATTAGCTGTATTTGTACTGTGTGTTTGGTGTCTGTGTGTAGGCCATAGATATTATTAAAGACTCTTTGAGGCTTATTTACGAGCCCTTTGCGCCACTGATGCGTCAATTTTTGTGAAGCACCGGTGGTGTAAAATATGCGCCACACTGCGACATATTTACAAAGTGATGCATCTAAGCAGATGTGTCACCTTGTAAACCCCTGCACTACATTTTACCTTTGTCAGGTATAATGTATGCAGGGTGGACGTTCACTCACAAAAAGGGTTGCAGAAGTGGCGCAGTGAAATCTATCAGATTTCACTACACCACTTCTAGGATGCTACTGCGTCAAATCCTTACGCCTGCCTCACAGCAGGCGTAAGACTGACGCAGGCCCTTTCACATGGGGCTTGCCCCATGTGAAAGGACACATGCGTCTGTTTTCAGACACACTCCAGCAATGCGTCAATTTTGCGCCTACAGATACGTCAGGAATAATGATGTATCTGTAAATCCTTGCGACATGGAGTGCCGTACAGTAAATATGGCGCTACATGGTGTCGCAAGGATGGCGCTATGAAGAGTGTTGCATCGCTGGTTTCCCCAGCGATGCAACACTTTTCATAAATGAGGCTCTTTATCTTTTGTTAATTCCATACGATTTATTGTGTGGTTAATTAGAATCATCAAAATAACTTTTCATCAACCTTGAAAAGCAACAAGGTAAAAAAAATTACAACATTAAAATTATTAAAAACTGGTTTCTAGCCCTATTGATACAAAAACTAAAATGTCCCACATTCCACAAACAAAGCACATGCCATACAGCCTAAGTACAATGACAGGTCACAGTTCTCAAATGCACATTTACACATTAAAGTATACAAATATGTCCTGAAAGGACAGAATCTAGCAAGAAATTAGAAACTGTCAATTTAATTGGACCCCCATGTCTCCTTTAGTGAACTTATTCAAAACTGTGGTCCTCTACTTTCCTTCCTCCTCTGCACCTATCTCCCCATCTGTCTTTGTCTACTTTCCGCAGACAACAAAGGTTCTGTTACTCAGCAAGAAATCTCAGCGCATTTCTCATCCTTCAATGCATATGGTCATTTATTACTATTACTCAGAGAAGCAGTGTACAATGTACTGAACATTAGACATTAACGGCCAAGTCTCCCATTACACACCAACAAGGCACTAATTAATTCACTAGTTGTTAGAAAATTGGATTACAGTATTAGTCTGATCATGCACCTCCTCAATATCAGACCTCCTCATGGATAAGGTTCTCATCTATGCTACCAGAACTTAATTTAACACATACCTCTTGCTTCCCTTTGTCACAAAGTAGGGTGTTTTTTTGCGAAAAATAGGGCCCTCTACAAGTTGTAAATAATCATATGTAGGTGGGCCAATAGCACAACGCTAGACTACCATTCCAATATATTTACCTGGTACACAACAACTGGGAACTTATAATTCACCAAACAGAGCATGCTGGCCTCGTCTAAGCCACCATTTGCTGAGTCCAGATTTGAGTCCCTCTACCTACTAGACCCCCACCACTGGAACTCACTGTCACTTGAGATCAAAGCTTGTCAATGACTTAATGTGTTAAAAAAAAAATCCTGAAATGCCATCTTGTGCAATAGGAACTAAACAACAATGAATACGGCACACTGCATGTATCAAGATTTTAAATAAGCCTTTTGGGACAGTACACCGTGATACTTCTCTATGTTTTTCTCTCAATCTCTTGCTGTCTCCTCATTATAAGACAACATTTTTGCTCAAAAATCTCAATCACGACTCTTGTTTAAGTTAAACACAATTTCGGCCATTGTCCTTCTGTTAGAAATGTCATGGCGTACACACTAAGCAAAAAATAAAAAATAAAAACTGTCACCAAATATCTAATCTCTGCTTCCTGATTTAGTTAATGGAGGTTTAGTCTGTTTTTTCTCTTCAAAAACACCTTGAGCTAAACAACATCAAGCACCAGATGTTTATTCACTAATAAATATTGCACTTTCGTTGGTTTTACTTTGCTGTCATGATAACATGCTGCTGGATTTGCTGATTCTTTTAATCACAAAGTAAAATCATGCACACACATATGCTTTCTAAAAGCTGCAACAATAATAATCACCCTTTGTCAAAACTATCTGCTGTGCAATACTTTGTTCTGCATGCCTTATAAGTTCATTCCCTACAATTCAAAGAATATCTCTTGGTTCCTTTTCATAACACTCTTCTTTGAGGTAACAGCTTAACTCTACTAATGCAATATATTCAGCAAAGTGGTTCTTTCTAGTTCTCACCTTCACATAGCTTAAGCTGTCAGTCGAAGACCTGATGTTAGCAATACATACATGAGCACATATATATAGCCCCCTTTAACTCTGGGCTGTTGAATTTTTTTTAAAGTTGCAATTGACTGGATGGCCTGTTATTGAACCATGGCATTTCTTTGAAGAGTACTGTCTCTTTATTGCACCCCTAGCCCCATTTGCAGGCTGTGGCCAGTGCTACCTTCCCTTCTACTTCCACTAGCACCAATTTGCTCTTATTTTGGCTTTACTAATGCTTGTTGAATTGTTTGGCAAGCATTAACAAATCCAAACCATTCAAACGTGACCGCAGAGCACGCACGAACATTTACATTGGCCATTTTGTATTAGAATTTAAAAACACAAGAAAACCCATTACAATCATGTATTTATGTGACCAAAAGGTGAAACATAGAGAGCACCTTATTGCTGGATTCTCCTGACTCCTCCGTGAGTGCTTGTCTAATAGATGTTGATTGAGCCATATCTTGTGACTGAGTATTGGCTGACTTCCACACATCTGTGTGCATATCAACTTATTAACAATATTCAACGATAGGGAATTATCAGATTTAGTAAATAAGGCCAGAGCCTCGCTGCATTAGTGCCATCGGAAATTGCTATTGTGCTAAGTCCATAAATTCCCTTCTCAAGCCCCAGTACCCTGCAGATTCTGCTCATGGGCAGAATTCTGTTCTTGGATTAAAAATTGGGCGTTGTTGTCAAAGGATACAGCGATCACTGGATCAATCATTAGAGAGTGATGATCCAGCAGCTCTTCCCAGATTTCCACATGCACGGCTTTGGACTCTACTGTGTATGTCAATACTTCCATCCCCCCTTCTTTCTGTGGGGCCATGGGTTGTAACGCAGCAGGGGGCTAGCCTGCAAGAATCCATCTACAGGTCCCCCACTAGTTATTTTCACCCCAGTGTTTTCCGCCATTGTACCCCTGCTTCTTAGTATTGTTGTAGTCTCCCTCTGGGAGCCCAAAATAGAGTTAACGGCGGGGATGGTGCCTTGAGTCTAAGTACTTGGTTTAGCTGAAGGAGGTGATGATTTTTGACTTTGGATTTAGACTGAGGATTTTAATGAAACACTTTCCCTTTTCTCATAGAAGACATTTTCTTATGCACACTGGACTCAGATTCTAGCCCACTATATGCGCTGTCTCTCTTCTGGTAATAGAGCTGGTAATAGAACTGCATGGATAATCCTGGCTGTTAAAGCTGTATGCATTGTCTTTTACCCTGGTAATTGAGCTACAAATGTAATTGTGGCTGCGTTTAGAGGCGAGGCCCAGCTTCTAGCAGTAAAGAATTGCCTCACACCCAGCTGGGTTTTACCAGTGGGATAGGGCTTCATCTGGCGCAAAGGGCAGAGTTTTTGGGTTGTCTCTCTTATTGAAAAAATAAGTTCAGAGTAGCTGTTAGTACTCCTTGTTCTCTCTTTGCTCTTATTCCTTTACTCCTTTTCTCTCCTCCACTCTCCACAGCTCCACCAGACTGGGATTTTAAAAAGGCAGATCCACCATATCCTGTATTAGCTGCTGCTATCCACACCCCTTACTTCAAAAAACAGTGTGCGGGTGAGAAAAAAAACCTCTTACCTCGAAATCATTGCTCCCCAGTGGAAACAGGCAAACAAGGTAGGTAGAGAGAAACCTCTGTATGGTGGGGCACAAGCACAACATGGTACCTCAAAGGGGCCACAGGGGGGGCAGAGAGCAGAAAAGTGGTTCTCAAGCAGCCTCCCAACTGGCAGCAATGCTTCTATATGCCCCACTCTGCCAAACTCAGCCAAACACGGTCCTGAGGGGCCTGAGGAGTCAGTGAAAAGTGCACCACGTAAGTCGAGCTGGGACAAGTGACTTGAGCTGCAGAAATGAAGACAGCAGAAAGCTGAACTGTTCACTGACTGCTGACCGCTCCTCAGTTACACCACCCACTAAGCTCTCCTTTCCTTGAAGCAGCAGTGTACCAAGGCAGCAAGTCGGTAGTGGTGGCTGCTGAGTGACCATGATGGGTTTCAGGTGGAACACCTTTTGGGAACTCCTCCTGTCTTCCTCATTCCCTCAGTTATTCTCACTCCCTGCAGCAGCTTAAGGCTGCCCAAGTAGAGATGGCAGGCAGGCTAAAGCTAAAACCAGAAAGAGATAAAAAGTGTCATTGTTAAAGTGACCTTGAAAGTCGATTGCAGAGATCTAATCTGTGTTTGGCGGGGATCCCTAAAAAGTGGGAAAAAAACTTGGATATGATTAATGCTGTATCTAATTTGAACTCAACCCATGTTCTTAAAGAATATGATCCAGCTCTGACTATCGCCAGAGCCCACAGGGTGTCCCTCAGCAGCCGAAAGAGGGGAGAAAACCTCTGACTGTTCTAGGATATTTCCAAGATTTCAGAATCCAAAGAAAAGTTCTACAATAAGCTATTCAACCTAAAATTGTTAATCCAGAGAATGATTTTTCCTTCAAAATTTTCCCTGATGTTTGTTTTGAGACCACTGACGTCGATGGAAATTCAAGCAAACGATTGAAGAATTTAAGGTGAATGGAGCTCAAGCACAGATCATTCAACCTGCAAAATTGAAAGTGTTATGCACTGGAAGATTTCATATCTTCTCAAGGAAAGACTGAGATGCTATTAACCAGACTAAGCAATTCTTTAAAAAAAAAAATATTTATTAATTTTGTTGCACAACAAAGAACAAAAGAAACAACCAAAGCAACAGTACAGTCTTCATGACTAGTAGGGTGTACAACATAATATAATCAATACATTCAGGACATTTCACTTGGAGGGAAAGTGAGGGGAGAGACACATCACCACCAGATGCCTAAAACACAGTGTTACATGTGCCCAATGCCTCCACCCACACCCATCTTGGCAGTTCTAATATCCACAATAAGTTGCCCACACACCCCAGACCACCACCTACTTCTGTGGGCAACCCCTACTCTGATACACCACCTTCTCTGCCTGCTGGCACCAATCCATGTCCGCTTCCCAGTCTGTGATCCTGGGAGGTATAGCGATGCCCAATGCATGCGCCATGTTTTATTTGGCCACCCTGACTCCTACCATTAACCATAGTTTGCATACCTAGGCCACGCCGGCTAAGCTTCTATATTGAGCGAAAGCCATTTCGCTTCCAACGGGACCTCCAAGTTCTGTACCCATGCCATTATTGAAGTTAATCCCTCCCAACAGATCTGAATGATAGCGCAGGCCTACGTGTGTGAAAAAAGGAGCCCTCCTGACCACAGCCCCTCAGGCAAAATGCAGAGTTGCTCCTTCCCATTTTGTGCATGAGTATGCTAGAATAGTACGACCTGTGTAGGATGCGAAGTTGAACTAACCGGAACTCAGCCCTGATTGCCACAAGCCTCGCACTCTGCAGTGCCTCATCCTAGTTGTCATCCTCCAACACACCCACATCTACCTCCCAGCCATCCCTCAGCATCCGTAAAATGTTGGGAGTATTATTCATTATCTTTTTTTATGTCAGGCAGGTGGCCTTTTCTGTTATAGGATCCAAGAGGGTGCGATCCTCCAGCAGTGCAGCCCTCAGCCAATTGCATTCCATCTACTAAATGCTTCCTAAGGGCATGTCCCACCTGTATGTACCTAAACAGCTGCGTCGCTGTCAGCCCATATCCTGCCGAAGAACCTTGATACCACCAATGAGGACCCCCTCCACAAGTCACCCAGGTACTCTATACCTATCAGGTCTCATTTTGAAAAAACCCCTAGGTCCCCTACCTCCTTCAACAGGTCGCAATCCCACAGGGGGGTCCGCTCTGTCAGCCTCCGGGCCCAGCCCAAGTATTCAGTGGCATCCCTCCACACTCTCATCTGTCTGTGTGTGTGTGTCAGCAGTGCACACCCGCCTCCACTATAGAGAATCACTGGGTAGCCCCTAGGTCTCATTGCCTCTCTATCAACACAAAGTGCCGGCTCAGCCCGGCCTGCAAGACGCAGTCGTTCACAACAACAAGCTGCGAGGCCCAATAGTATTTGAGGATGTCCCACAGGAGCAACCAGATCTCAAGATCGATTTTACAAAAGAAGTCCGTTGGAACCCGACACAGTGTATTCTGGAGTACATAAAGGAGTTGGAGCAGAGTCATCACCCTATAGAGGGCGGCTCTGCCCATAGGAGAAAGCGGCAGGGCTCTCCAGTGACCAACATTGCAACAAAATCTCTCAAGTTGTAGTTAGAGATTCCCACAGAGGAAGTCCCCAGAATCCCGGGTGACATAGATGCCGAGGTACAGGAAACCCTCCACTGCAACTGGAACCCAGCAGCCTGGGAGCATACATGGAGCACCACCCATCAAAAGATAGACACAAGACTTGTCCCAATTGATACGCTAGCCGGCGTGGTCCATGAAAATTCAAAAGATCTGCAGCGCCCTGTCTATTGATAATGTAGGCTGAGTGATGTAAAGTAGTACATCATCAGCATACAATGATAAATGCTCCTGCCACACCTGGTTACTGCCCACCCCCTTTATCAGAGGATCCTGACGAACACAAGCTGCAAGTCGCTCAAGGGCTAAGAGGAAGATCATAGGGGACTGCGGCAACCCTACCTCAGGCCTTTCTGTAGGGCAAAGGCCTGTGACAGCGTGTTGTTGACCTGCACACACAGTAAGCAATTCTAAGAATTCTAAGAATTAGAGGTGGGACGCTGAGTCACCATTGGTGCAAAGTGAGCACACCAGCCACATACTACGCTGGGATGGGCTTAGTTTTTGGGCGTTAGGCACATCCAAAGGGTCACATGGGTTATTGGGAGAGTCAGGTGTTGGGAAAGAGGGGCACAGGGTGGACTGATTGGAGAATCTCACAATGGAGGGGGAAGGGGGAAAAAGGTTACTTTCATAGCAACAATGAAGACTGCTGATAAAAAGGATTAAATATTAGGCTTTACCCTGAATTTCAGTTTTGATTGGAGTTACTATTGACTCATGGAGAAATTATTGTTTACCAGCTTCAACGCAAATGGTCTTAATAATAAACTGAACAGAGATACCATTTTTGCTTGGTTTAAGCCATTTAATTCAAACATTATCCTTCTACAAGAGACACATTTTATGGAGGGGAAGAAAAAAGATAAGTTGAAAAACATAGGGCTCTGTGACAGGTTTTTCTCTTCTGCTAGTGCTAGCACTACTCGAAAGGGGTTGCGATTTTGTTTAAAAAAGCTCGCAATTAAAGTATCATCCTCTTATTAAAGATCAGGAGGGTCCTTGGACTATTCTCCCAGTAGAGATTGTAAACCAGAGAGTTAATCTTGCCTCCTATTATGCACCAGTGAATGATAATCCAAAGCCGCTCCAAAAGTTAGGATGGGAACTGTGCAGTTTGCCATAGGGTGCAACTTTAGGGGGAATTAAAGTTTTCACCAGACTCCTACTTAGATTCTTCTAATCTTCTTTGACTCAGCATAAGAGAAATACTGTAACAATCTTTAAAGATACCTGTTCCCGCCTAGGGATTTGTAATATTTGAAAATTGAAAAATGCAGCAATCAGACCTTAACCTGCTTTTCAAACCGTTTCACCTGCCTCTAGAACTGAGTTTCTAGGGCCACCTTCATGCTTTCTAGCATAGCTATCTCACATCATGCTAATAGCTTTTTGGACCACTCAGCATTAATCCTCAGCTGTGGTGTGCCCATATCTATTAAAACGTATTCTTGAGTTATTGATAAGACCACTTTTTTAGAAGAGGATATTACTGTTAGACCTGTCATCCTTAGGTTGGTCTTCCCCCAACATTTTGCCTACGTACCTCCACATTTTGCTGTATCTTTTTGTTAGCCTTAGGGCTCTGAGCACTTTACCACTGCTAACCAGTGCTAAAGTGCACACGCTTCTCCCCTAAACATGGTAACATTGGTGTATACCTGATTGCCATATTTAGGTTACCTGTACACCCCTTGTAAAGTGGCATAACATATACCCAGGGCCTGTAATCTAAATGCTACTTGTGGGCCTGCAGCACTGATTGTGCCACCCACACAAATAGCCTTTTAAACCAGTCTCAGGCCTGCCATTACAGGGCCTGTATGTGCAGTTAACTGCCACTTTGACTTGACATTTAAAACCACTTGCCAAGACTTAAACTCCCCTCTTATTTCACAAAGATCACCCCTAGGGTATGTCCTATGTAGCCCTAAGGACTGGGTGCAGTGTAAGTAAAAGGCAGGGCATGTACTTTTATATTTTACATGCCCTGGTGGTAACAAACAGCTAAATTCGTTTTTCACTACTGTGAGGCCTTCTCTTCTCATAGGTTAGCATTGGGAATTCCTTAAACCACTTTTAAGCTGTAATTTCTGATTAGAAAGCAGTGGCTACATCATGCTTTGTATCTTGGAATAGTAATGATAAATTCTCTTTAATTGTAGAGTTCCATTCAACATTACTATTTTAGAAATGCCACTTTTAGAAAGTGGATATTTCTCTGCTCTTACTACTCTATGGGCCACATGCATCAAACTTAGGCATTGCGATTCCTAAATTGCGATTTTTAAGAAATCACAATTTAGGAATCGCAATTCCTTATGCATGTAGGAATCGCAAAAAAGTTGCAATTCCTACACATTCCTTATTTGCTACTCGCAAATTGCGAATCCCAAATAAGGAATGGCTTCCCATTCAGTCCTATGGGCCTAGAGTCCCATAGGAATCAATGGGAATTGCATGCGCAATTTGTGAGTACCAAATAGGTACTCGAAAAATTACGCATGCAATTTCAAGGGTGCAAGGGTGCCAAAAGGACACCCTGATGCACCCTTGAAAGTGCAATTAAAAAACATGTTGCACACACATGCCCCAAGGGCATGTTTGTGTGTAACATAGAACTTTGAAAAAGCACTTTTGTGTATTTTTCAAAGTTTCCATAAATTAAAATCAACTTTAAGTTGATGGTAATTTGCGTTTCTTAAAAGCAAAATTGGAATTTTTTTTTGTTGCATTGCATTTAGGGAATCGCAATTTGCGATTCCCTAAATGCTATCGCAATTAAGTAATCGCAAATTTTGCGATTACTTTATTAGCGATTTTTGCATTTGGGATGATGCACCCCAAATGCAAAAATTGCGGTCGCAAAGGGGCAGATTCTGCGAATCTGCCTCGTTGCGACCGCAAAAAACAATGATGCATGTGCCCCTAAGTGCCTTGTATCCTGTCTCCAAGACACGTCTGGGCAGGGTGACAGTTATACTTTGTGCATTCTGTCTAGACAGTTAGAATCATAGGAAGGGTGGGTGTGACAGAGGACTCATCTGCATTCATTTGCATTTTGATAGCCTTCCTGGGCAAGAAGGGGGAGTGGGAGCTGACACATCTGAAAAGGCAGTGTCCTGTGTCCCACACAAAGGGCTGATTACCCCCCACAGATAGGCTGCCAGACAGGGCTGGGAGGAAAGGGGACCTGTGCACTTCAATGAGATCCTTTGAAATCACCACCCACTTCAAAGGCACATTTGGGTATAGTACTGGGGCTCTGACCCTACCAAGACAGTACACTAATGGACCCGTGAAGGACTGCTATGCTACAAGGATTGCCAATCTGCTTGACTGATTGTTCTAAGGAAGTTCTTCACTGCTGTGCTGAGCTGCCTTGCTGCCTGCTGATTTCTGCCCTGCTGAGGACAACGACTGGACCCATCTCACTTGAACCCAGAGTGACTCCAATGGCTTGCTGTCTTTCCACCTGTTTTCTGAAGTCTCAGAGGCATAAAAGACTTCTTGCAACTCTGCTGGTGCTGCTGGACTCTACCATCTGTGAGTCCTACCCTTGCTTAAGGTTCCCCCTCTAGTCCTGGGCCTCAGAAGTGGGTTCTGCAACTGTTTTGCTACACAACTGACGCATCGTCACAGTTGCACCGATCGGAACCGACACAGTGCCCTTCGACGCAGTGCCAATCCGAAGACATCCTTGCACAGCTCAATGAATACACAGCACCAATCTGAGGTCCCGACTGCGATGCTCGACTTCGACACAGTGCCAATCCGAGGTCCCGGCTGTGAACCCAGAGTGACCCCAGAGAACCCAGAGTGACTCCAATGGCTTGCTGGCTTTCCACCTGTTTTCTGAAGTCCAAGAGTCATAAAAGACTTCTTGCAACTCTGCTGGTGCTGCTGGACTCTAACATATGTGAGTCCTACCCTTGCTCGAGGTTCCCCCTCCAGTCCTGGGCCTCAGAAGTGGGTTCTGCAACTGTTTTGCTACACAACCAATGCATCGTCACAATTGCACCGATCTGAACCGACACAGTGCCCTTCGACGCAGTGCCAATCCGAAGACATCCTTGCACAGCTCAATGAAGACACAGCACCAATCTGAGGTCCTGACTGCAACGTTCCACTTCAACACAGCGCCAATCCAAGGTCTCGGGTGTGAGGCTCAACTTCGATGCATCGACCCGACTGCGTGAATCGGAACCAACGCATCATATTCTCGACAATACTGCTTTGCTCCATCCAAGGTACTTTGCCAGCAGGACCTGTTTGAGTCCTGTAGTCGGCCTGCCCTCCATTGCGGTTGGCATGAACTCTAGATTCACCCCGGTGTAGCTAGACCTCAAGTAACCTTTTAGCCCTATTGAGTTCTAAGCCCTATTTTTGGTTTATTCTTTAAAAAATCATAACTCCGGTTGTACTTATTGGGTGTCGTTTTGGTCTTGATTTTCTCATAAAAATATTCTCTATTTTTTCTACATTTGTGTGGAGTCTTTTTGTAAATATTTCATTGTGTTACTGTGTGTGTGTTTGTGTTGCACAAATACTTTACACTTTGCCTCTATAGATAAGCCTGACTGCTCTGTTTCAAGCTACCAGAGGGTGAGCACAGGCTATCTTTTAGTGTGTATCTAGCTTACCCTGACTAGAGTAGTAGTTCCTGCTTGGACAGGGTGCATACCTCTGCCAACCAGAAACTCCAGTTCTAACATTGGTGATCAGCAGTGAGGATAGGACTTGTGTTTGTGCAAATCCATATAGTAATGCAGTGTTCAGTACAACTCTATACTTAAGACCAAATTGAGCCTTTTCAATTCTCCCTGATTGGCCTTTTTGATGTTTCTGCTAAATTATGTCTCACTCTGGAGAAGCCCCACCTCCACCTGCAGGAATTAAGTTTGAGCTGGCCAGGTTAGAATCCTACACTGTGCAGCAGCTGAAAGATTTCTGCAAGCAGTTTCAAGTGTTTACAAGGGGATTTACTAGGAAGGTGGAGGCTCAGAAGGCTTTGCGGTATTGCGTGGAGACCCAGGTTGCAGAGGATGACATCCCAGAGGAGGAGCAGGAGATCCCTGGGGAGGAGGGTGACCTGATTTTTGAGTCTGAAATGTCTCTGGAACTGCCTGTGGAGAGGGCCAACAACTTTCCAGGAGCAGTAGTGGATCCCAGATCAGGGAGCAGTGTCTCCTCCAGGAACCTGCCCCCAGAGGAGCTGGCAGACAGGAGGGAGGAAAGAAAATTACAGCTAGAGCTTGCCAAGTTGGAGCAGGCTCGTGAAGTAAGGAGGCCGGCCATGGAAGAGAGGAAACTTACCAATGAGCTCAACCTCAAGGAGCTGTACATAAGAGCCCTACAAATGAGGTACGGCAACAGCAATGGTGACAGCATACCTGCAATGTCCACTGGTGAGTCCAGAGTCAGGATCCTAAAGGATTTGATGCCCAGTTATGTGGTGGGCATGAGGTAGACAAATGGTTTGCAGCCTATGAAGTGGCTCTGAGAGTGCATAAGGTCCCAGAGGAGTTAAGTGGTAGTAGTTTGTGGAGGTATATGCCCACAGTGGGGAGGGTTACACTCCTTACACTTGAGGTAGAGAACCAGACATGCTACACTGCAATGAAGGCGATCCTAGTCAGAAAGTGTGGTCTGACCCCAGAGAGATATAGGCTCAGGTTCAGGAGTAGCCACAAGATCTCAACACAAACATGGGTGGATTTATTGGATTATGCCAGCAAGGCGCTGAAGAGCTGGGTGAGGAGCAGCAAGGTTCATGATTATTCAGGGCTGTAAACCTGAGTTTGAAAGAGCACATGCTTGATATCTGTTTTCCAGAGCTGCACCAAACCTAGTTGATAGCAAATTAACTGACCCTAGGAAACTTGCTGAGGAGGCGGACATCTGGGTCAGCACTAGAGTGTCAAAGAAGGCATCTGGGGGTTACTCTCAAAAGGGTGTCCAGGGTTAACACCAGAAGAAGGAAGGGGGAGATAAAAAGACAGAGTTCTCTAAAGGCCCCCTGTGACAGAGAAAATGAGCCGGGGTTGGAAGGACACCCCAGGGGCACTGAGGGTACATACTCTAGCCTTTTGCTTATGCGTGACCCGGATGTTCCTGTCTATCTGCCTACTGATTGGTTGTGTGCTGGATCGGGTTCAGAAGAGGATGGGAGTTCACTTAGGCGGGCAGGCCGGGTCGGGAGAGTGTGGAGGAAGTCTTAAGGCAGACGGAGGTGGAGAAGACGATGGACCGGAAGATGGGAGGCGAAGAGCGGGTGGAAACGCAGCGAAGACCGGAGGACGAGGATCACAGGATTACAGCGTCCATCCGAGCCCACGAGCACCTGAGGGACAGCGTGCTGGACAAGCCAGCCATGACTCCAGTCTGGAGTCATGGCCTCAGGCAAATGTGCGCGATACGCGTGTAGTTCTTCGGAGTGTGGTTTGTGGTGAAGGGGTTTTTTCTGCTCTGGGAAGCCATTCACTGTGGGAGAGTCTATCGGGCTTAACTGCTTTTTGCCTGTGGGGGCTTACTGGAGATTAGTTACTCTCTTTTGTTGACCTAAAACGGAAAACAGACTATAGGATTCGGTTATGGGCACAAACTGGTGATGTCAGGTACACGGGTCTGAACCTGAGGAGAGGGATAAACAAAACTGGAACTGAGTCACGGGCACAGAGGTGTATTTGGTGAAGGACGTTAATGCAATTTAGACCACATGATTAATGGCCTTATCTTTATGTTTCCCAAGGGTGCTGGAAGAGATGCTGAAGGACTGATTTATGAGGAGGGTTCAGAAGACAGAGCCAGGCCTTCAGGAAGAGAGGCTTTTTTATCCTTATATGTGGAGACTGTAAACTGGAAAAATAAAAGTAAAATTATATCAGACTTAGTGGGCGTTCGTCTCTTGTCCTTTCACAGTGGTGTCAGAAGTGAGATATTAATTCCAGACAGGACAAGACGATGACTCAACCTGTTACCATGGATGATATGATTAAACAACTGGCTGAGGGCCAGCGACATTTGCAGTTGGTATTTGAGGGGCAAGTGACCATGGCTCAGAAGGATCGAGAGAACTTACATGATGTACCTCAGACCCAAGCAGGTGTTTTAGCCAATAACCAAATAGTACAAGATACCGCTATTCAAAGGCTGACAGATACCATCGCCAATACTAGGGTTCATCCCAATGTCGTTCTACTTTTCAGTAGCACGAGTCCCTAGACCTAGATCCAACTCCTTGTCCCCCCCTCTCCCATTTCTTGTTCATCCCAATGTTCCCAGTTCCGTCTTACAGAAGTTCCAATCTGGGAAGAATCCAGATTTTTCTTTACTAATTTTGAATGACTAGCTAGTACTGCATCATACCCCCCTGAACGATGGGGTTACTATATCGCTCTGCTATTATCAGAATAACTACAGATGGCCTATCAGCTGGCAAATCCAGCTGGTGTGACTCCTTATCCGGAAATAAAGAGAACTATTTTGGAGTGGTTAGGTTATGACAGTGAATATTACAGCTCGAAGTTTCGTAAAGAAAAGTGGAATACACATGACAATCCAAGGGCCCTGTTCTGTCGTGTACAGGATCTGGGTAATCGGTGATTACAGCCCACCTTATCAACTATGGAAGAGGTCCTGGATAAAGTGTATTTGGAACAGTCGTTGGATGCCCTTCTGAATCCTACTAGGGCTTGGATCAAACAACATCCGATTGTTCTGTGAGCACTGATATTGATTTAGCATGTGCTTATCATAGATCAACTGATTTCAGGGCCACACAGACCAGACCACCGGAGATGAGAACTGCTCAACCCAGGATGCCTACTCTGGTTTCTCTACAGTGGAGGATTTCCTCTCCATTAAATACCCCTCGATCTGCCGTAGAGAGTGGGCCGCCAGTTCGCTTTCCCAGTAGAGAGACCGCGTCAGGACAACAATGTTACCATTGTAGGGAGTGGGGACAAATTGTAAGGAACTGGCCCCAAAAAACTCACCAGGCACAAGCAATGAAAGTAGGATATTCCCGAGGTTAGGTATTATAGGCAGGAGTTGGGGCTGAGAAATATCATAAATGGATACAAGTCAACCAGGTTCCTACAAAAGTTTTGAGTGAGTCTGGTTGTCGTCATTTAGTGATAAGTTCAGACAGAATCCAGATAGGTCAGTGGTTGCCCGGCGAAAAGGTTGTCATTACATGTGTACATGCAGTTAGTAAAACCTATCCAGTGGTTATGGTAGAGCTTGACTGGAACGGACAGAAAGAAAGTATACTAGTTGACGGAATACCCCAGTTAGTGGAAGAAATGATCCTGGGCACGGATTATGTGGGGTTTCCTTTCCTTTTAACAGAGGCCATAAAGGAAAGACAGGAACTATTGTGGTTGGAAGAGGCACCTTTTGTACATGAGGAGTTAACTGAGGGTAGGTATTATTTTATTATTATTATTATTATTACACTCATTTGTATGGCGCACGAATCATCCCCAAGGGGATCTCTTGGCGCCCGGGAGGAGGTCTGGTGGAACAAACTCGCTTAGAATAGCCATGTCTTAAGCATCTTCTTAAATTGTGGCAGGTTGGTGCAGGACCGTATTTGTTCAGGAAGCTCATTCCATTTTGACTTTCCTGATTCTCTGGCTGCGCAGCAGGCAGCGGTTACTGGACCTAAGACACCGTCCAGGTTGATAGCGTCCTATTGTGTTCGTCAGGTAAACTGGACCCAGACAATGTAGGGATTTGAAAGCCATGCACAGCAGCTTGAAAAGGGCTCGTTTCCTAACCGGGAGCCAGTGGAGTTGGCGTAGGAGAGGCAGGGAAGGGGTTAATGATGGCTTATTTAGGGCAAGCCGTGCTGCTGTATTCTGTACTACCTGCAATCTAGATAGCAGGTCTTCCCTAATTCCCACCAACAAAGCGTTTCCATAGTCCAGACGACTAATTAGAAGTGACTGGATGAGGACCTTTCTAGCATTTAGCGGGATCCAGGGAAAGATCTTTCTCAACATCCGCATGATCCCAAAACAGGTGCCTGTAAGAGTTTTCACCTGTTCTTCCATGGAAAGCTTGTTGTCAATTCTTACTCCTAGGTTCTTGGCCCATCCTTTAGGGGAGGGTGCTTCTCCTAATTCTGGTGGCCACCAGTCCGTGGTCCACAATTTTTCTGCCTTGCCGAACAGGAGTATCTCGGTTTTGGAAGAATTCAATTGTAGGAAGTTCTTCCTCATCCAGCTTGCAATGTCCGTCATGCAGTTTAGGAACCTAGCTTTTGTCACTTCAGGGTCGTTTTCTAAGTGTATGATCAACTGCGTGTCGTCAGCATAGGATAAGGTTTCAAACCCATGATTTCTGACGATAGAGGCTAGGGGGGATACATATAGATTAAACAGTGTTGGGCTCAATATAGAGCCCTGTGGAACCCCCTTATCAACTGTAGCCGTGTGAGACACGAAAGCGTCCAACTGGACGCATTGTGTTCTATCGGACAGATAATTCTGGATCCATTTAAAAGCCAGACCTCTGACACCAATCTTTCGAAGCCTGTTCAATAGGATACGGTGAGAGATGGTGTCAAAGGCTGCCGACAGATCTAACAACACCAGCATAGCTGGAGTATCCCTGTCAAGTGACATTCTTAGCGTATCGGTAACCTCCAATAGGGCTGCCTCAGTGCTATGTGATGCCCGGAAGCCGGACTGGGAGGGATCCAGAATCTTGTTCTGTTCTAAATAGCGGGACAACTGTCGATTGATTAGAGTCTCCATCACCTTAGAACAGCAGGGGAGAAGAGAGATTGGCCTGTAGTTCTGTAAATCAGAAGGATCTGCCAGGGCTTTCTTGAGCAGAGGTTTAATATGCGCGATCTTCCATTTCTGTGGGAATGTGGCCGTTGCTAGAGAAATATTACAGATGTCAGCGAGAGTATCCTCTAAGACTGGGGATAACTCAGACATGATTGCCGGAGGCACTGGGTCAAGGGTAGAGCCCGATTTAGCCTGCAATAGTAGGGCACCCACCTGCTCACCGGTAATGGTGGAAAAACAGTCCAAACTCTGGGAGCAGGGAGTTTCCTGGAATGGGGCACTATCATCAGCAACCTCCACAGACCCAAATGAATGATATATTATATCAATCTTGTTAGTGAAGTGAGTCGCTAGGTGATCACATAATTCCTGTGTGGGCGGCGGGAGAGGGTTATTCGCCTTTGGGTTAGTAAACTCCTTCAATATAGTAAAGAGCTCCCTCGAGGAGTCCCTGTCCTCCAATATGTGAGCGCCTAAATGAGCTCTCCTAGCCGCATTGCAGTTGTTTAGGTAGGTTCTATGGGCTTCTCGATAGCCCTGTTCATCTAGGTCGGATTTGGATTTCCTCCATTTCCTTTCTTTACCCCTGCAAAGTGCTTTTTCCCTTCTGAGAGTGTCTGTGTACCAAGGGGCGGGGGATGCCCTGTTCTGAACTTTTACCAGCTTCCGAGGTGCGATTGAGTCAAGGGCATCTATTATAGAGGCCTCAAAGGCTTCTAATGCCATGTCACAATCCAGACGGTTCATAAGCGCAGGGGGAGTATATTCACTTCTAAAGGCAGAGGCTGTCACCTTTTTCCAGGCTCTGCGAAGTTCTTTCCGGGGTTGCGCAGGGCCTCGCGGGTTTAATGGGGCCCAGGAGAAACTTAGTGCCGACTAAGTTGTCCCACCGCAAGAATAAATGGGTTGTTCCTAATGGGGGAATTAATGACTCTTTTGTTTCTATTTCCTCTTCTACAGATGGGAACGGGGCATCCCTTGCAGTTTTAGGGTCGCTCCAAAAGAAGAACCCAATTTAGGGCGTGCATGGACTCCGTCCACTGAGAATGAGGAAGAGCAGGAAGGACCCTATTTTCACATCACTAAGGGTTTGTTGTATCGAAAGATAAAGAAACCTCATGAAGCAGTCTCTCAGTTGTTGGTGCCGCTACCTTTTAGTGAACAGGTGTTGCATTTAGCCCATGGACAGGCTAGGGGAGGACATTATGGCAGGGATAAAACAGAGGAGTACTTGTTGAGAAGGTTTTATTGGCCTGGAGTGTTTTTGGATGTTAAACGGTTTTGTGCGTCATGTGAGAGATGTAAGCGAGTGAATCCACCCCATATCCCTAAGGCTCCCTTACAACTTTTGCCTCCTATTGAAGTTCCTTTTTCCCGTGTGGGTATGGATTTGGTGAGACCGTTGGTCACATCTACTAGAGGGTATCAATATCTCCTGGTTTTGGTTGATTATGCAACCCAATATCCAGAAGCCATACCCTTGACTAGCATGACGACGAATGTGGGGGCCCAAGCAGTTATTGTTTGTTTTTGTCATGTGTCTCCTTTCCCAAGGAGTTACTAATGGATCAGGGAACCCCTCTTTATGTCTTGTCTGATGGCTCAGGTCTGTAAAGTTTTGGGGGTTAAACAGATTCGGACTTCGGTATACCACCCACAAACAGATGGTCTTGTGGTGCGGTATAACCGGACCATTAAGACTATGTTAAAGAAAACGGTGACTGAGACTGGTAGGCATTGGGATAAGCAGCTTCCATTGGTTTTGTTTGCTATTCGTACCCACGTACAGTCCTCCACTGGGTACTGTCCTTTTGAATTGGTTTTTGTCCGAAAGCCTCAAACCTTATTGGATATGGCAGTAGAGCATTGGATGGATGAGGAAGATCAAGGGGTGGATCTACTTGATTATGAAGCCACACTAAGATAGAGGGTCACTACTTTGTGGGAGGAAACTCGTCAGAATTTGGAGAAAGCACAGGAAAAGCAGAGAGCTTGTTATGATGTCAATGCTAAACTTAGAGAGTTAGAAGTAGGTGACAAAGTGTTGTTACTCCTTCCCTCCTCTAATAATAAATTGCTGGTGAAATGGCAGTGTCTTTATACGGTTTTGGCTAAGGTCACTCCTGTGACTTACCGGGTAGCAGTACCTCATAAGGATCGTCTGGGACAGATATACCATATTAACTTACTGAAAAAGTGGGTTGAAAAACCGAATACCAACTGCTTGGTGACTGATAGTAAACTCCTTCGAAACCCCTTCCCACTTCAAGAAAGACCTGGCAAGGTATGAAGGGCTCTTTTGGGATCTAATCTGACACCATTACAGCAACAGATTCTTTTTGATATGGTAGATAGGTACGAGGATGTCTTTTTTAGGCATCCTGGTAAGACTCAGTTGATGCAGCATGATATTAAGACTGAGGGTGCAAGGCCAATCCGGCTTCACCCTTATTGAATACCTGAAGCCAGACAGCAGGCAGTAGAAGATGAAGTAAAAGAGATGTTGAGAGAAGGGATTGTTGGCCCCTTTTGTATTGCATGGTGCTTTCCAGTAGTCTTGGTTCCTAAACCCAATGGTTCAATTAGTTTTTGTATTGACTTTAGACAATTGAATGAGATTTCCCAGTTCAATACTTATCCTATGCCAAGGGTGGATGAAATGATTGAAAATCTGGGTTCAGCACAATACATGACCACTCTGGATTTGACAAAAGGGTACTGGCAGGTACCACTGACACCAGGAGCATGGGAAAAGACTGTGTTTGCTACCCCTTCTAGATTATATCAGTTTAAGGTCTTACCCTTTGGGTTACATGAAGCACCTGCCACATTCCAATGCTTGAGGCATTTGATATTGAGGGAACACCACGATATTTGGCTGCCTACTTGGATGATATAGTTGTGTTTAGTCAGACCTGGGAACAATACATACAGCCACTTGGAGGCCATTTTGCTTAGTCTGAGAAAGGCAGGTTTGACAGGCAATCCCAAGATATGTCTGTTGGCCACTAATTCAGTTCGTTAATTAGGGAAACATATAGAGGAGGGCATGATTCGCCCACAAGTGGATATAGTAAAGGCAATTAAAGACTTGCCACAACCTGTGTCAAAAAAGAGATCATAGCTTTTCTGGGACTGGTTGGTTATTACCACCAGTTTATACCTTGCTTTTCGAAGGTAACTGCTCCCTTAACTGACTTGTTGCCAAAAAGGTGTCCAACCTGTGTGAAAGAATGGCTACCCTGTCACCAAAGGAGCTTTACCCACCTGAAGTAAATACTGTGTGGGGAACCAGTTTTAGTTTGTCCGGATTTTCCCAAACAGTTTTTTTTACAAACAGATGCATCTGACATTGGATTGGGGTCTGTTCTTTCGCATACAGATGAGTCAGGGCTCTTACATCCTGTTGTGTTTCTTAGTACGAAACTGTTGCCGCGGGAGTCCCATTATCCCATCATCGAGAAGGAATGTCTGGCGATTAAGTGGGCTATGGAATCATGTCAATATTATTTGTTGGGCTGTTCTTTTCTTCTCTTGACGGATCATGCCCCCTTGATTTGGCTGTCAAGACATAAGGACCCTAATGTCCGTATTTGCGATGGTTTTTAGCAATGCAACCCTTTTCATTCCAGATCCAGCATCTACCTGGGAAGTTACAAGGTGATGTGGATTTTCTATCCCGGGTTGCTACAGCTTCATGGCCCGAACGTCCATGCCTGGAAAGAGAGTATTGTGACAGAGAAAATGAGCTGGGTTGGAAGGATGCCCCAGGGGCACTGAGGGTACGCGCTCTAGCGTTTTGCTTGTGCGTGACCCGGTTGTTCTTGTCTACCTGCCTACTGATTGGTTGTGTGCTGGATCGGGGTCAAGTCTTGCGGCCAGAAGAGGACAGAAGTTCACTTCGGTGGGCGAGCCGGGTTGGGAGAGTGTGGAGGAAGTCTTGAGGCAGATAGAGGTGGAGAAGACGACAGAGCGGGTGGAAACCCAGCGAAGACCGGAGGACGAGGATCACAGGATTGCCGCATCCATCTGAGCCGACGAGCACCTGAGGGATGGCGTGCTAGACGAGGCTGCCATGACTTCAGTCCGGAGTCACGGCCTCAGGCAAGTGTGCGCGATAAGCGCATTGTTCTTAGAAGTGTGGTTTGTGCTGAAGGGTTTTTTTCTGCCCGGGAAACCATTCACTTTGGGAGAGTCTATTGGGCTTAACTGCTTGTTGCCTGCGGGGGCTTACTGGAGATTAGTTACTCTCTTTTGTGGGCCTAAAATGGAAAACAGACTATAGGATTCGGTTATGGGCACAAACTGGTGACGTCAGGTACACAGGTCTGAACCTATGGAGACGGATAAACAAAACTGGAACTGAGTCACGGGCACAGAGGTGTATTTGGTGAAGGACGTTAATGCAATATAGGCTACAAGATTAATGGCCTTATCTTTATGTTTCCTGAGGGTGCTGGAAGAGATGCTGAAGGACTAATTTCTGAGGAGAATTTAGAAGACAGAGCCAGGCCTTCTGGAAGAGAGACTTTGTTATCCTTATATGCGGAGACTGTAAACTGGAGAAATAAAAAATTATATCTGACTTAGTGGGCGTACATCTCTTGTCCTGTCACACCCCCAAAACACCTCACAAGGGAAATGGTCTGGTTCTCATTCCCATTCTGGCCACAAGAAGAAAAACTATCCTGACAAAGCTCTTTCTGCTTTATTGCTGTCTCTCTTTCTGCTTTTTTGCTTTCTCTCTTTCTGCTTTTTTTGGTCTCTCTTTCTGCTTTTCTCTTCCCTTTTTCATTTTTCGACCTCTGCTTGGGCTTTCCATTTTCCACTTCCCGCTGTTTTTCCCGTTCGTCGCCCCCGCTGCTGCGATCCCCCATGGCCCGCCACCCTCCAGTGTCCCGTCCTGTGTTTTCCCACCTCCCACCTGTCCCGGCCTCCCGCAGCACTACCTAATGGTGGCCGCTGCGCGCCATGCAGCGGGCACGCTGCTGGCACACCGAAGGAACGCTAAAGACAAGCCCATTTGCGCCCATCCGCACCTGGAATGTTCTCAGCTCCATGGACCCTGGTTCTCAGACCTTCCACAGCTATGACATCAGTGCCCTCCTTGCTCTCAACCCTGGACGCCACGCCGCCTGCCATCTAGCTTCACCGAAGAAGATCCATGGACCCATCAGCTGCCAGAACTGCAACCGTGCCTTCACCCATGCCAACGCTCCTCTCGCCACCCAGCCAACCAACAGCGCACTCGACCGGCTTAACTGCATCCTTCTCAACGTGTGATTCCTCCACAAACACGCTCCAGAAATCTGGGACCTCCTCGACGCCACCACTCCCGACATCGCCTTCCTCACTGAAACCTGGACCAACCCCTGCTCTGTACCGGACTTCGCCATCGCCATCACTGATGGCTACAAAATCACCCGCAAGGACCACCCAACCTCCCAGGAGGAGGCATCGCCATCGTCCACAAGAACACCCTCCGACTAACCATGCACTCTAATGACCCAACGACAACCATGAAACACCTCCACTTCCAGTTCCAGACCAACCCCAACACCACCCTCCGTGGCACCCTCGTCTACAGGCTCCCCGAACCCCGACCGCTGTTCACCGACGCAATCATAGACCTCATCACACCCCAGGCTCTCGCATCCACCAACCACATCCTACTCGGAGACCTCAACTTCCACATGGACAACCCCAATGACCAGAACACCACCTCCCTACTGGAGAAACTCACCCACATTGGAGTCAAGCAGCTAGTCACCGCACTGACCCACACAGCTGGACACACGCTCAACCCTATCTTCTGCACCAGCGGGAACATCACCTACAGCCACACCTCCAAAATTGCCTGGATCGACCACCACTGTGTGCATTTCGCCTTCGCCACTCCCACCGTATACCACCGCCCTCACCGCCCCTCCATCGCAGCTGGATCAAGGCCACTGAAGACCTGCTCATCGACTCCTCAGTGCAACCACTCTGCCAATGCCAATGGACGCCAACACCGCAGCACGCCAATGGATCTCCGATGGATCTCCACCTGCGCTGACACTCTGGTATCCATCAAGGAAAGATCAGGCAAGCAACACTCCATGAAAGCCAGCTGGTTCACTCCCACCCTCCATGAGTCCAGATGCACCTGCAGATGACTCGAAAAGAGATGGAGGAACAACAAGACCCTGGAAACCCATGCTACCTTCAAATCCGCCATCAACGCACACCATCTCCTCCTCAAAACCACAAAGAAAACGGTCCTTCAAGACAGATTCAGCGCCAATGCACACAACAGCAAAGAAAGCCGTGCAAGACTACAGACATTCCTTCCTCCCAAAACCTCTGCAACATGCTCAGCACCTTCTTCCCCTACAAGATCAGACAGATCTACGACAGCATTGACACCCAAACCCTGCCACTATGCCCGCCACCACCGAATGCAATCACACCGCATCCCAACAGACCGTGCTCTGCTGGACCCCGCTCACAACAGAGGATACACTCAAGACCATGAAGAGCAGTCACTCAGGAGCCCCGTCGGATCCTTGCCATTACCACATCTTCCACAGAGCAGCTCCCTCCATCGTCCCCCAGCTTCGCTGCACCATCAACTGCTCCATCGAAGCTGCCACCTTCCCCCTACAACTTGAAACACGCCGAGATCAACCCCCTGCTGAAGAAGCCATCCGCAGACTCGACGGACCTCAAGAACCCCAGACCCATCTCTCTCCTCCCCTTTCCAGCCAAGGTCATTGAGAAGGCCATCAATGCCCAACTCTCTGCATTCATAAAAGTGAGCCACGTTCTGGATACCTTCAAATCCGGCTTCCGAAGCAACTACAGCAGAGAGACCACACTCATCGACGCCACTGATGACATCCACTCCCTCCTAGACTGGGGTAAGACCGCAGCCCTCATCCTACTTGACCTATCGGCCTCCTTCAACACCGTCTCCCACTGCACCCTAATCATGAGATTCCATGATGCCGGCCTCTACAACAAAGCACTCAAATCGATCCACTCATTCCATTCCGGCCAGACTCGGCTAGTCCGAAGAACCCCATTCCTTTCAGAGCCTGATCAGCTGTGGGGAGCCCCAGGGCTCCTCCCTGAGCCCCACCCTCTTCAACATCTACAAGACCTCCACGCCGCCATCGTCAGAAGCAACAGACTGAACATCGTCTCCTACGCCGACGATACCCAGCTGATCCTCTCCCTCACCAATGAACCCACAGCCCTTCAGCCTGGGACGACTCTTGATGGCCAGCCGCTCTGAGACCCCCTCCCATCCTGACAGACTACGCTCGCAACCTTTGGCATCATACTGGACTCATCATTCACAATGACCTGCCAAATCAACACAGTTTCTTTAGACTGCTTAAACATGCTCCGCCTACTTCGAAAGATATTCAGATAGATCCCCACAGAATCCATAAAGATAGTTACCCATGCACTCATCACCAGCAGACTCGATCATGGCAGAAACAGCTCAAGAAACTACAGAACGTCCAAAACGCCACAACCAGACTGGTCCTCAACATACCCCACCGCAGACACATCATGCAACCCCTCCGACAACTCCACTGGCTTCCAGTCAATAAGAGAATAACCTTCAAGCTCCTCACACATGCCTACAAAGCTCTCCATGACAAAGGACCAGCCTACCTGAACCACCGCCTCAAATTCCACGTCCCCGCCAGACAAAACAGTTCCGGCCATCTCGCCCTAGCCTCCATCCCCAGGATCCACAAGACCAGAACCAATGGAAGTTCATTCTCCTACCTCGCCACCAAGACCTGGAACACCCTGCCCCTCAATCTCAGGCAATCCGCGTCGCTAACCCAATTCAAGAAGGACCTCAAGACCTGGCTCTTTGAAGGATCCTACACCCAGAGGGACCAGCAGCACCCCCCCCCCCAGCACCTTGAGACCCTCACGGGTGAGTAGCCGCGCTTTACAAACCCCTGATTGATTGATTGATTGATATGCCGTTGTATGACACTCTACTACACTGTAGGATACTCTACACAACTCTCTCTTTGCCACTCCACCCACTTTACTGCACTTAACTCTATCACACACTACTTCACTCTACTCTACTGTACCCCATGACTCCACTCTGCACCACTCCACTCCACTCTACCAAACTCTATGGCAATCAGCTCTATGACAATCGATGCCACTGCCCTCTACCATACTGTACTTCACTCTACTCCATGGCACTTCACTCTATAACACTCTAATCTACTCCGTGGCACTCAACTCTACTCAATGGTGCGACACTTTCCAACACTCTACTACGTGCCAGTCCACTCCACTGTATGCCACACCACTCCACTCCACTCCACTCCACATTACTACACTGAATACTATGCCAGGCCACTCTACTCCATGCCACTTTAATCAACTCATTAACACTACTCTGTATGACACTTCAATCCACACTATCCTATGCGACTCCAATTGAATACACTTCACTCTACTCTACTATACAATACTTTACCCCGATCTATGACACTGTTCAACACTCCACTCTACTCCGCTCCACTCTGCCACACTCTCCTACACTCTTTGCAACTACACTCTATAAAACTCTACTACACTCTATGCCACTCTAGGACACTATACTCGACTCTCTCCGCTCCACTTTACAACTTTGTATTCCACACTATCTCACTCCACTCCACTGTGCAACACTGTACTCCAATCTACAAGACTTTTCAACACTTTCTAACACACTACTTTATTATACTCTACGAGAAGCCACTCTAATTTATGATGCTTTAATCAAGTGCACACTACACCCCTCCACTGTAATGCACACCATGCGACTCATCTCAACGAGACGCCACTCCACTCTATAACACTTTACTTCACTATACGCTACTCCACTCCACTCCACTCTACTCTACTACACTTTACAACAATACATTCTAGGACACTACACTGTATGACACGCTCATCTCCTCCACTGTAATGTACAACACTCCATATAATGACACTCCACTCAACAACACTGCACTCTATGATATGAAACACATTTTTGTTACAATTTTTTTTTCAACTGTGAAATTCAAAGAAAAAAACAAAGATTAATACTTAGTTATAGTTATAGTTACGAAAACTTTTTTTCCAATAAGAAACAAACTTAAACTACAGAAACATTAGAAATTCTAAAGTTATAGTTATAACTTAAATTTATAATTCATACACCGTCTTCACATTATTATAAGTAGCTCACCTCCATAGACACAGTTTTCTCCTTGCTAACCAGTGAACACAAACTATAAAAAGTCAGTGTACCATGCACTGTGTTCTCACAAATAATGACATTGCACAGTATGACACTACACTGTACGAGACCGTTGCCCGCTCTTCTGTACCACAGTGCACTCAATAACACTCAACTGTATGAACTCAACTCTATGCCACTACAAATTAGAACACTGTACTACACTCAATGCCACTCTACGACACTGTACTTCAGGACACTCAATTCCACCACACTTCATGTCACGATACACCAGTCAATGGTAAATGTACTGTTCAACATGCCACTCCTCTCTACAACTCACCGCTCCATTCTACGATACTCCACTCCAGTATTTGACACACCACCCCGCTGCACTATATGTACTCCTCTGTACGCTACACCACTCCTCTATACTCCACTCCACACTATTCCACTGCGCAATACTCCAATCTATGATACTACATTGTTACAACACTCTCCTTCACTGAACTGTACGACACTCCACTTGACAACACTCCAATGAATGACACTCGAAAGTACGTTTTGAAACACAATTTTATTAGTCAAATAAAAACCATTGACATACAATAACAAAACTGAGGTTAGGGATAAATTATAGTTAGAAAAGCATTATTTATTCTTTCTATACAAACCAGACTTAAACTACACAAATATTAAAAATTCTAAAGTTAGAGTTATAATTGTAATTTATAATTTACACACCACCTTCAAAATACTATGTATATTTATATATATATTCTTTAAAAAATATAAAAATGAAAAAATAAATTAAATAAAAAATATGAACAATAACATAAAAATAAAAAGTAACAAACATAAATGTAACTAAAATATATGTGTAATCTAATTAAAATATTACAAATAATATGAAAATAGTTTTAATTAATACTGTGAACTAAATTAATTATTTCAATGCAATTATTATAAGAAATATCAATATCAATTTCCAATTTCAACTTCATGAAAAATAAATGTTCAAAAAAATAATATAAACATTAAAAAATACAAAATATTTAAAAAACGAAATTACAATTAAACAACAGTAGCAACATGAGTAATGATACCCCAATTCAAACAAAGTTAAAGTGTTACACTGTGAAGATTTACTATTCCCACTCCAATGTTGTGAAATCAGGGAAAGCCTTGAACCTTTCATGGGTTAGATTAACTATTCCCACTCTAATCCATGCAACAGTTGGGAAAGTGTTGGACTTTGGTGGGGTTAGATTTACTATTGCCACTCCAATGTTTGTAAAATCAGGGAAAGTATTGGTCTTTGGAGGGGTTAGATTTACTATTCCCTTTCCAATGTATGCAACAGTAGGGAAAGTGTTGGACTTTGGAGAGGTTAGATTTACTATTCCCACTCCAATGTAAGCAAAATCAGGGAATGTGTTGGGCTTTGGAGGAGTTAGTTTTACTATTTCCAGTCCAGAGAAAGCAAAAACTTGGAAAATGTTGGACTTAGGAAGAGTGACATATACAATTTTGACTCGAATTATTTTTAAGAAAATTTAAATAACAAAATTATTAAAGCATGTGCAATGTAAATATATACAATTTATAATTTAATCACATTTAATATGAATGAGTAAAATGTAATCATAAAACATAAATTAGAAATGAAAACACAAAATAAACAACATTAAAATTAACATACTTCACTGCCACAACCAAAATTATCCTCAAACATACCCAATGAAATAAAAAAAATATGAATTAAACAATAATAAAAGTAAACTAGCAATTAAATAAAACAAATACAAATAAAACTGATAACAAATCTAAAATAACTTTCACAAATGTAATCATTAAATACATTTATCAACAAAATACCAATTGCTTGAAATACATCAAATAAATCACATAACAAATACTCAATTAAACAATTTACATAATCATCATCATCATAAAAAACTTTATTTCGGCAATCAAATGCCATAAAAGCGTCAATAAAAAACAAGAACTAAAAATACCTAATTTCATCGGATGTGTACAATTTTTTTTTTTTAAATAAAGGTTAAAAAGGCAAATGATACAATACAGTCAATAGTGAAGCCCCACCATTATCCCTAGGTACAACCAGACCAATGCACTATTTAACTCACTCATGATGTTCCTGGACTATCATTTTGCTGGGACAGAACCTTAAGGATAGCCCTTCGGGTGCACCACATATTGAATAAGAAGCGTGAGATGGAGTAAACAATGGGCATTTGCATATTTGTTTTGAGTATCCTATAGGCTTCAGAACAGCGGCGTGTCCCTAGATTTCTGCAAAGTTGGAGTAACCAACGTGCTCTGACCTTTCTGTACCCCTTGCAAAAAAATAACACATGCAACTCCGATTCATCGGGATAGTTGCAGGCCGGGCAACCCCTGTTTAGGGTCCCCTCCCAATTTCGAGTAAAGGTGCGTAGCGGGAGGACTCCATGCCTGAACTGGACAAACAGTTTTTTAGCGAGTAAAGGCTGGATTACATCCAGTACCAGTTCAAGTTTATACCTATTTTTTATAGCCAAGAATTCCACGGTTAGACGGCCGGCGGTAGCTCTTTGTTCAAGCTCATTGAGCTTGTCCGCTCTATAGCTCTCCATCAGGGTCTTTCTTGGTAATAATAGAGATGTGACCTCCGCATTGTTCCATAAGTCGCCCCTCCCCAGGCCCCCACAGATATTCCTAATGTTGGTCAACCAGGTTATCCTCCCAGAGCCTCACATGCCCATGACATCAGTTAATTCTTCTCTATAGGCAGCTAGCTCCGGGGTGCTCCAGAGGCGACGCCAATAGAGGAGAGGCCTGAGGGCAACCTCTTCCGATATCGGCCTAACCCCAAGATCTAGACGGAGAGGTGTTAATGGGGTACTATTGGGGAGCCTCAAAAGCTGTCTAATGAAGGTATTCTCTATTCTGGTTAGCGGATACACTGTACAATGGCCCCAAAGTTCTGCTCCATAGAGGGCAGCAGGTCTAGCCTGAACCTTGTAAATTTCTAGCACTGGACTAAGTGTTTTTTTGGAACAGTTCCTGTTTTAAAATACCCCCTGTTGTTTGGGTAAATTTCAGCCATGCTTTTTTTATTTGGGCGCCCCAATCCATTTTCTCGGTAAGAGTCAGACCCAGATAATCAAAAATGGTCACTCTCTCGAGGGGTCTGCCATCCAGGCAAGGATTGGGGCGGGAAGATCTGCCTACGTTAAAGGCCATATACTTTGTTTTTTGCAGGTTGATTTCTAGGCCCCGATGCTTGCAGAAATCGCTGAAGTTGTCAAGAGTCCTCTGCATTCCCATTGGGGATTTTGCGAGGAGAAGCGTATCATCCGCAAACATCAGGGCCGGGATCTTTCGCTGCGCTAGCCTGGGTGCATCAATATTCTTCCCTTTATTCAGGAAATCTATTAACCCATTGATGTAGAGGGAAAAAAGAGTTGGAGCCAGGACACAGCCCTGTCTAACCCCTCTTTCCACGGGCAAGGGGGCAGAGAGTTCTCCGTTCTTTCCATATCTGATACGGGCATAATTGCTCTCATGGAGACGTTCTATCTGATGACACAGGTATTCTGAGACTCCCATATCTCTTAAGGTTGCCCAAAGTTTATCCCTCGGGACCAGGTCGAAGGCAGATTTTAAGTCTACGAAAATAAGGTAGAGACTGCCTCCCTCGATGGAAACTGTTTTCCAGTATATCAACTGCAACCTAAAAAGTTGATCAATCGTGGATGTCCTGGTCCGAAACCCGGCTTGGAGGGGGGTTAGAATATTGTGTTCTTCCATCCAGCTTTGTAGGCGCCCCAATAGGACTCGGGCAAAGATTTTCTGCCCGACGTCAATGAGGCTGATCGGGCGGTAATTAACGGGCAAGAGTGGGGATCCCTTTTTAAAAATCGGTATTATTTCTGCTCCCGCCCAAGTGGTGGGGATTACCATACCTTGTAATACAGCGTTGAATAACGTAGTCAAGTACGGTGCCCAGATGGTGGGTTCTGATCGGTAGAGATCTCCGGGGATCCTATCCAAACCTGCCGCTTTTGCAGGTAGGATCTTCCCTAGTGCATCGGTGGTTTCTCTTACCGAAATTAAGAGGGCGACTTCCATGTTTGTGCCTGTATACCCCAAGGGCCTAGCATTTCTTTCATCCCCTCCTTTATCCCTTCTATAGAGGGTTTCAAAGTGTACCCTCCAAACAGTTTCATCAATGTTTGGTTCAATAGCCGGTTTACCAGCCTTGGTATCATTATTTACGATATTCCAGAAGGACCTCAGGTCGCGAGTGTTTAATGCAATTCTGAGGTCTTCCCATTTTTGGGCTTCCCAATGATATTTAGCTTTAGTAGTAGCACTTTTATATGCAGCTCTAGCTTTCTTGATTTTAACGTTGTCGCTACTTTTAATGGCAGTTATTAATTGTGTTTTAGCTGCTCGGCAGCTGGCATTGAACCAGTTGTGTTTGGGCATTTTAAAGGCTCTCTGGGTTTTATTTTGATAAAAAAAAGTGGCCAAAATGCCAACCAAATCATGGTGATTTTGTGAAATCTTAAGGAGAGAGTTTGGTGTTCCAAGGTCCTCTATTATTTGGGAAGTGGCTACAAGGTAAGGGACTACTTGATGGTAGAGTTTGCCCGTTTTATCTTGGGATTGGGAAAACTCAACCCAACGAACTCTTCTCCCACCATTGGTCTGTGTCAGGCTTTGCACTGATAATTGGGGATCAACCTGGGATGTAATAGTGCATGGTGATACTATTTCTAAAATAAGAGCATTGTGATCACTGTCATGTCGCGGGGTGATTTTAAAATCTAGCACCTTATGCCAGGACTGCATGTCTAACAACATGTAGTCAATGATTGAGGTATGGCCTGGTCTGTTATAGGTGTGGTTTCCCGGGCTATCTGATCTGGTGCGACCGTTACATGCTCTTAAAGAAAAGTTCAGGGTAAGGGCTTGGATCTGGAGCACTAATGGAGTCCATGCTCTTGCTGGCGGAATATTAGGTTCGGGAACTGACCAATATTGGTCCTCCTCCTCAAATTGGGCCCCGGACAAACCAACAAGCGGCTCAAATTGGCAATTAAAGTCACCGCCAATAATTATACCCCAGTGCGAAGGAAGGGTTAAAAGTAAGGTGTTGAGTTGTTCTAGGGTAGTGGACTCCAGGCCCCGGGGGGTTGGGCGAGAGTAAAGATTTATGAGCAGGATACTTTGATTTGACTGAGTTGTTATAAGTACACAAAGAATATCACAGGAGGAACTCTCTATGTGTTTGGCCTTGCAACCTAAATGGACTCCAACCCATGTTGACAGTCCACCTGAAGGTCTTCCTCTCCCCGCGTGTGTCGCTAGAATATTAAAAACGGCAAACCCCTGCCTGCTCAAGTCATCTCTGGACCATGTTTCCTGGAACATGCAGATTTCGTGCTGATTAATAAAGGAACCCCAATCGGGGTTCTCCAGTTTGGATGTTAATCCTGCTATGTTCCAGGAAAGTATTTTCAAGCTTGGGGTATGCCCTATAGCAACCTGTATGGGGGGATCAGAGGTTATGCTGTCTGGAACAGGCTCTTCTTGCGGGAGAGGGTTTAGGTTAGGTTTAAGTGCGTATCTATTTAATGAGGGAGATTTGCCGTCACTTGAGACTATTTTATTTAGGTGCATGCCTACACGGGAATTCTCTTTCCTCGGTGTACCTTCATCCTCCCGGTTCAGATTATCCTTGGGTGGGATACTTTTCCCAATCCCAATAGGTTGCATTGTTGCCTTATGGGGTGTTAAAGGGTCACTCCTAAGGACGATCCCATTTGTCTTTATAGTACACATGCAAGGTTGGGCTTTATCTTGTAAAGGGGCTGCCACTTTCGTTAGTCAGTCAACTGCCTCGAGGGGGCTGAACCTGTTGTTCACTGGAATGTTAAAGAATAGTGGAGATGTTTGTTTCTGCAAGGGTATAGGGGGTTGGGTGTTCTGGATCGATGCCCACTTCAAGTGGTAAGCTCCTCTAGACTTTTGTAGATGTTGGTGCGAGGGATAGAAATAACCTAGGGGCAGTAAATTAACAGAGCTCCCAGGTCTAACAAAGAGATGATCTAAAAGATCATTAACAATCCCCCTGTTCCTAAAATTGATGATGACACAGTCACAAAAGATGTCTTTGGGTCTCCAACCTACCCATCCCACCCTACGGGTCATGATAATATCATTTATATCTCTGCTGGAGAACTGCTTGTTGCTGATTAGCCAATGAATACATTTGTTTTTCAGCTCACAATAGGTTTCCCTAGTGCCTTGCTTTAATTCTGGGACTCCTGCTAAAATAACAACATAGGGCATTGAGGCCGGGGGTAGGTTAATGAATGGGAGGGCTGTCCCTACCTGGTGAATTTCCCCCTCTTGCCTGCTTGTAGGTCTGCCCCTTATACCAGTGGAGGGGCTTTCTGAGGGCCCTACCACCCCTCCTGCGTTAGTATTTTCCTTCAGTACTCCGTGTCTAAGTTCTTGGCCCTGCATGGTGTTACCTTTCTTTGCCCCATTTGGGCTACAATGTTGCGTTCCCTCCTTCTCCTGATTAGGTTGTGTTGTTTTAGTGGGGATGGCGTTATTGGCTTCTGGGCTCGGGAGGTGGGCACTTAAATGTGATAATGTGTTGGCTGGTAGCTTTTCTTTCAAAATTACCTCAACCCTATCAACCCAACATTCTACTAATTTTGCGAGACTGTCAACCCAATCCCTTAGGTTTTTCAATTCATCTCTTACAATAGTCCTGACTTGAACCTGCAAGTCTACAACCATGTCCATGACCCATGCTGGCTGTTCTGGGTCTCCATTCGTTGTGGGACTACTGCCATTGGCCCTTGTGGGAGTCGGGGTCACAAGAGCTGGGGCTTTTCTTTTTTTGGGCCCTCTTGAAGTGGTGGCTTTGACTTTCCCTGTTTTTGGGCGGGCCCCTCCTGGATGTATAACGTCCATTCTACTTTCTGCAGAAGGTCCTACGTTGCTTAAGACAAATTCCTGGACCGTAATGGGGGGCGAGTCTCTTACATCAAGGGGGCTTAAAGGTGCAGCAAAATTGGGTGTAAGTGATAGTCGCCTTTCCGTTAGTTCTATCTCATTTGCGACTACGCCGATGGCTCTCTGTAGCATGCGATCTATGGATGTCTGTTTGACGGAAGAATCCGGCTGTACAGGGGCGACATTCAGCTTTCCTGCCCCAACTCGCCTGCCCATGGTTTCTAGTAACTCAATTTAGTCGCCAGGAGAGAATAAGCAGAGGGCCTTAAGTCACTGACCTTGTTGAAGTTTACAGAGACAGTCCTGATCTCGTTCCAAGATTTGGGGGGGTGGCCCAGCCCAGCCTCCGACGGGCTCAGACGGTCCGGGCTTTCGTCTGGGTGCGTCCCGCGCCGCGGTGGTAGAGGTAGCGCTTTATGCGCGATGGCCACGCCTCCCCACTCACTCGCAGCAGCTGCAGGGAAAGTTGTTGCACCCTGGGGGCTGTAGTCCTCTCCCAGGGTGTAGGGGCGGTGCACAGATGTGAAGCTGTGTGGCCCGGTGTTCCTGTGATCCTGGTCTCGGCAGGGGTCTCTTGCTTCTGGCAGCGTACTCGTTGGTGTCAAGCACTGGGCAAAAGCTGCGGCATATGGCCGTGCCAGGAGAATGATACCACGAAGAAAAGGGTAGGGACCCGTTCTATCTGTTCCATCTGGTGTGTCCCTTCCTTTCCTCCTGTTCCCCTCTGACAGAACACTTGCAACAGCAGACCCGGATCAGATCCTTTGAACAGAGCGCATTATTGTGACCATTAATTCACTGCAGATTATTGAAAGTCCTTCAGGGACAGAAGACGGCATCTGCGGCCGCTATAAGTAATCCTTCCAGGAACCGAGCCCCGAGCCCATGGACGGTGTTACTGCAGCATCATCTGGCCACGGCAGAGCCAGCGCGGGGAGCACCGCTCTTCACGGCTTCTCCGCACAACGCGACGGCGAAAACTCAGGAAAAACAACAGGCTGCCACTTCCGGATGCAGCATACAGCCCCAGGTTCTCTACACCCCACATCAAACACCGAGCAGCAGTAACCAGCCTTGCTCGGTCTCGGAGAACCTCACAGCCACGGCCACGGATCCACAACAACGGTCGGCAACTTCCCCTAATCAAAAAACAAATATAATTGAAATTAATGAAAATAAATTTGTAGAGAATTCACAAAATACACCTAAATACTTAAACTATCCATTAATCAATTACACAATTTTCATAACTAATTACCAAATAAATATTTAATTTACATAAAAAGCTAATGTAAAAAACATATAATGGAAATAACTTCCCACCCTTTTCTCCTACAAACCTGAAAACCCATTACAAAATTATAAATTAGTAATTAAGCAATATAGAAAAATAATTACATAAAGATTCCCAAAATCCAGTTAAATAATTTAACAAACAATTAATCAACCAACTAATTTACATAATCAATTACCATTTAAATATTTGATTGACATGAAAAATAAATTGCAATTATAAAATAATAATAATAACCCAACACAACATTAATTACATTTTTACTAATTTTCATAAAAAATTGCAAACTACATTAAAGCAAATTTAAAACAATTATACTAATACTACTGATATCTAAGAATAGAATAGCTATTAATATATTAAAGTAGGCAAAAAACAATATTTGCTAAAACTATGTTAAAGTAAACAATATTATTTACAACAATATTTTTTTAAATGATATTATATACATAAAAAACAATGGGGCTCATTATGATGTCGGGCGGTAGTGGTCTGGAACCGCCCGACATTAGTTCAGCGGTTCTGACCTCAGTATTAGGATATGACCACCCTATTGGCGGTCGGAAACCTCCATTTTATAATGGCAGCTTGTGCAGCGGGCAGAAAAGGGCTGCAGCACACGGTGCAGGGATGTTTAGGCATGCACCATAGGTGCCCCCCAGGGCTCTTTGCAGAGGTCCAGGGGGGAAGGGGGCCCCCAAAGTCATTTTCCGACAGCCTCTCCATGTCGGAAAGGCCGACATGGAAAGGTTGTTGGAAAATTACAGCATGATCCCGACGGCGGAGCCGAGGCTGCCTCTGCCATCATTAAGGGATCAAGAGCATTTCTGATGCTCCGACTGGCTAAAGGAGCCCATCAGAACAGCAGTGGGCGGACCCTCTGCCACCGCATCGTAATGCAGTGGTCGGACCAGAGTGGCAGATATCGGGAGGACCGCAACCGAAGGTCGGTCGATTGCGATACGCCTGACATTATCATCAGCCCCTATATTCTTACTTCCAAGATATTGTTAAAGTGACAATATTTTTGGCACAATATTTAAGTAACACAATATTTTTGAATCAATATTTGTGTCATTCGCCACGAACACTTGTGCATATTTGTCGTGTGGCATATTTTTGTGGTGGTGATGTGTAGTGTTGTTTTTTTGTACTGTTCTGCTTTTGTGCTGCATGATTGCAATGTAATTTTATTGTGTTCAACTACAGTGGCTGTATTGGGTTCTGTTTTGTTGTTTTGTACCTGTTATGTCTTAATTATGGTGTTATGTTGCTTTGTCTATTTTATTGGGTTATGTTATATTGTTTACTTTAGAGATGTCAGCAAATGATGTTACAGTTGTAATCAAATGCAGTATATGCCTTCAATGTTCCTGTGGCAAGCAACAATGTATTACTTTTTAAGGTAGTAAAATAACACTGTTTCAGCTCCTCGACTGCTTAAGTCAGCACTCAGTCCAAAGCTGTGGCACAGACAAGCTTACATAAGCGCTTGCAGTGCTTCCTTTATTTGATAGGGACCTAAAAGTCTTAGTGCTGTCTGAAGTGAAGACCTTCCATTTGTGTTATAAGGAACAGGTTTGTGATTTATTGGAGTTCACTCAATGGGCAGTTTTGGATGCGTCACTATTCTGTTTAGAAGTGTAAAATGGACAGTCCTCTTTCTACATACTAGTATGTTCCCATTCCAAAATGGCTCCCATTATTTACACCTGGAACAATTATCAGTATTTCTAAATTGCGGCATGGGTTTACCCTATGTATCATTGCCATAGTGATTGTTTACCTTCAAGTTAGTTGCTACGCTTGTTATATTGCATGATGGAGATCTGTTTCAATTGATGCAGTGTGTGTCCTAGTCCTCATAGCACTTATGCTGTAGTAGGGGCATGTCATGGATGGTGTCAACTTCTGCTGTCTTCCGGTGTTTTCCACGGTCGACGCAGGGAGTTGATGTATTCTCTCAATGCACTACGCTGTGTATGAATGCATGGTGATGCCTAAGCACTGACTACCCCAGCTGGGCCCTCGTTGTGGGCAGGCAAGTTGTAGGTAGGAGTGAGGAAAGAACTTAAAGCCTCTTTTTAAGTGTAATTGTGTCTTGTACAATCCCGGAGGTTGCCAGGGAACTAGCAGGGTGATTTGTCAGTGATCTAACTAGGTGAGACTGGGACAAGTCTGGATAAGCAGAGTGTAATATAAACAAGAGAGTACATGAATGCTGGAAAGGAAGTAGGACAGAAGGTGATGACTAGAGCAGGTTGGAACAGACAGTGAACAGGGAACTAGAACTTTGCAAGGAAAACACAAGTACTAACAACAAGAATGCAAAGCAGGGAAATGACAGACAAACTTTCATAAATTATAGTTTGTCTGCTCCACAGAAATGATCTCTCTGTGAGGTAAAAAGATCTTATATGAAAGCAAGGAGCAGACTAATCTCACAGATCTCTGGGAGACACCCACCAGCTCCTATGGAGAAGGAGTGCAAGGTGATCCACTGTGAGAAAGGCATAAGCCTTGGAAACTAACCCCCCCCCCGTCAGCTAAGACAATCAGAACTGCAATATAACCACAAGACAGAACAACAGGGAACATAACAAGGAAAACCAAAACAGAAACTGGGCTTAGGGAATAGCAGGATTTGAATCAGGGTCAGGCACAGAACTGGAAAACACAGAGCTGAAATAGGGAAAGCAAGGCTAGGAAAGATTTACACTCAATCAAGGCAAGACAGAAATATGCAGACAAACAGGAACACAGAACAAAAGGCAAGGAGTCTGCATATAACAGGGCAGATCAAGAAGAGTGCAGATAGGAGACTATGATCAATGGCTAACACAGGGCATCTTTTATCCTCCCAAGGCCCAAAGGCTTCTGGTCAATGGTTTTAATCATTGGGTAATAATCCCCAGCCTTAAACAATAAGGAGTAACTTGACACGCTACTGCTCCCCAATCCAACTCTTCTCTACCTCTCTTTAATAGGTTTGACGTTTCGTCCTCATTAGAGTAATTGGACTGACTACCCCAAATGGTAGTTCCAACTGAGGAAACGCTTAATTACCCAACACCAATAGTACCCAATCAATGGGCCATCAATGATTCCACTGTGGAGGTTGAGTGCCTGGGCTTAATTTCATTGAATGTGGTAAGTCTACACACCAAGCAGGGGGGCCCCAGTGTGGTTGAATGTCGTGGGTCACTATCAAATAATTTGTTACCAAGAGACATGGTTATTGGACCCGCCGCATGTAATGGATTTGTCACCCATCATGTTGCAGCCATCCCCTAAAAGTCAGGTCAGGCCAAAGGGAGTTTGGCCACCTTTATATCTGTTTACCTGGTCACTTGTGCAGCATCTGAAAAGGCTATCACACCTTTTTACCATATACTCTTGATTACTTTGCAGAAACCTTTTGATCTGGTACTAGTCAATTTTTATTATAATATATTTGAATCTGCGGAAACTAAAATTGTGGGTGGCATAGAGGATGCTTGGTATAAGATTTTAAGTGAACACAGAAAGGAGGTGTCAATAATCTAGGTAGGAGATTTTAATATTGAAATGTGCACTTATGGAGAGTCTTCAATATGTGGAATCTGTGATGAATTTAGTCAACCTCTCACACACTTTAGACATAACCTCTATGGTGATTTTCTAAATAGAGTGACTTCTGCAAATAATTTGATATTTGCACACGATAATTGTATAGTGAGTAAGTCAAAGATCCTGTCATATACCGGTCTGAGTTTGAATTCCACTTCTGACCATGTGCTATTTTCCAAGGATTTACTATCAGTGCTTGTGACATGCAAAGTTGTGGCCTCATGTATAAGTGACCATAATCCGTTCATACTGGAGCTTAAGCTAGACCTAGTTAGGGCCACACAGATAGTTTGCCAGCCCCAGATAGAATATAATAGAAATACAGGTCTGAGCATTAAATGGGAGAAAATTGATAAGGAAGCTTTCCATAGAGATCGTCTCACGAATAATCAGTCACACATTGATAAGGTACTCAAAAGGATGAAAACCCACCAGAAATAATAACAGCATACACCAGGCTTAGTAATTACATGGCAGACTGACTATCCAAAGGTGTGGCAAAATTCAGTAGGAACAGTCCCAGGTTGTTCAATAGTACCTGCTCTAAAGCCCATAGACTATTAAACCTCGCCCTGAATAAACTCCCACTGGAACAGTCAGGAATAGTTCAGGCCAGAACATTTTTGAAGAAGCAATCCAAAGAAAAAAGGTAGATATAGGGGAAAAGGCCTGGGAGGACCTGAGAACTGCAAACGAGATGAAAGATTCCCGAGCCTTCTAGCAGGTAGTAAACTCCCTGCATCCTTTAGTTGAGGCTACCCCTAATGTTGAATGTGTTGTACCCAGTAAAGACTGGATGGCCCATTTCCCTAAAGATTTTGGCCCACAAGAGCCTACTCCCAGTGCAGGTACTAAAAGATAGTTATCTGTGATCCAAATGCCACCCGAGAATTAAGCAATTCAATACATGTATCTGATGTAATCTTAGCCATTGAGACTCGCCCCTCTGGAAAAGCCCTGGGACATGATAGAGTCCCCTCGGACCTTTTTAAATCTTTCCCACAGTTTTGGGCACCCCTAATAACAAGTGTTATAAGAAGCGCAATTGTAGGCCCTTTGGTCAAAACCTGGCAGGAGGCCATTGTTACCCCTATATTTAAAAAAGAAGAAAAGAGTCAGCCTCACTGCTACCAACCAATTTCCCTCCTAGATAGTCCAGTCAAGATTTTAGGAAGGGTAATATTGGAAAAACTTGAAAGTTGGGCAACAGAAGCGCAGGGGCTCTCAGACTTACAGTTTGGATTCCATCCTGGCTTGGGAACAGTCAAACAGTCACTAAACCTCTCCTTAATTGTTCAAAAATATACTAAGGACAAAAAAGGTTGTGTCCATTGCGCCTTCATTGACCTTACATGCGCTTTCGATACCATGGATCGACCGAAGTTATGGTCAATAATGCTTCAGTTAGATATCAACAGTGCAATTATTTCCTTGCTTAGTAGGCTCCATGCACATACCACAGCCAGAGTCCGGTATAATCGAAGAGGGGGACTTTCAGAGGACTTTCCATCAACAACTAGGGTTATACAGGTCTGTGTCCTGGCACCCTTTTCAATTTATATCAACTCTCTGGGAGAGCACCTGATAATGGCTGGGAACGACATCCCAAAGGTCAACTCACGAGAAATCCCTGTGTTGCTCTATGCAGATGATGCTGTTTTACAGTTTTATGAATAGCTCGGGGCTAAAGACAAATTGCACTAAGTCCTTTGTAATGAAATGTGACTCCAACTATCCAAGACCAAAAAAATCTTTACTTAGTGGCAAAGAAATTACGAAAACCTCCCATTTCACATATTTTGGAATCCCGATTGATGTAGACTTCTATTGGAAATTTTTATTAAAAGTAAGAGTTATGCAGTTCCAGATAGCAATCGATGCAGTTTTTAGATTTTCCAAAAGGCTGGGACACAAGCCAACTAAAGAAACGCTATGTATTTTTAAAAGTAAATTAGTGTCTGTTGCTACTTTTGGTGTGGGCATATAGGGGCACGCTAACAGCAAACCCTTACAAATTGTGGAAAACAAGTTTATGAGAAGGCTGCTCACTGTTCCAGACTCAACTTCGACGATTTTCTGGCATGAAGAGGTTGGATTTGACAATATAGAAGATCATGTTAGGCTACAACCCCTTTTATTAAGGCACAAAATCGGGAAAAATTCAGAAGCCCAGTAATGCAGAACATTTTTGTGGATTGTATGAATTTGGACAATTGCCTAGACATTCCTTGGCTTAAATACATCAAAACAAGTTTTGAAAAGCTTGGTACTCCAACAATTTATTTTAAACCAGATAGCTTAATGTCTATTCCTTTAACCCAAACTAAAGCGCTTTTAAATCAGTATTCACAAACGGCACGGTTAGAGACCAAAGGTGATGGGATGGAAAATATTCCCAGGGAGTTTCCTGCACGCCTGGCACTTTATTTGTGGGTGAATGCCAATGAAAGACAAAAGTTTCTACTGACAAGTTTTCATCTGCAAACTATACATGTTTTGTTAGCCTTCCCTGTAAAAGGCACGTGGTTTTCCTCTCTACCCCCTGTCACTGTGAAGCCCCAGCAGAACAAAGCACCATGTGCTTTTTGCACATTTTATATTGCACAAAGAAGGCAGTTCCTTTGCCCAGTATTACCAGCATTAGATACTAGGGGGCTTATTACGATGTCAGGCAGACGCACTGTCCAACCTCCGGTCCGCGGTCCCGACCACCTAATTACGATGCGACTGCACATGGTGCATTCGCATACTCACATTTCCCCATGGGAGCATGTGCTACGGCCATAAACCGACCAGAGCACAAGCTCCCATAGGGAAATGGGAGGATGTGTTCATCCCTGCACCATGTGGCAGGCACCTCAAGGTACCTGCCAGACGGTGCAGGGATCAACAAGGAAGCACCATAGGTGCCCCTTCGGCCCTGAACCGGAGGCCGCAAACTGAAGGGGGCCCTGCTAGGGGCCCCCAAACTCACTCTCCGACACGCTTTCCATGTCTGAAAGCCTGGCATGGAAAACCTGTCGGAAACCAAGCATCGTAATACGGACGGCGTAAAACGCCGTACATATGGATTATGGTCGGTCTCCAAGTGCCCAGTGGGCGCATCGTCGGAATCCAGCCGGAATAACCAGCTGGTTTCACTTCCGGCCGCATAAATTGTAATTAGGTGGTCGGAAGTGAAAATTGCATTCTTGGTCGGAAAGCCTCCGACCTAAGGTCCTAGGTCTCATGTAGCTGCTTTTGCTTATTTGCTGTCTAGGAAATGAAATTGTTATTCATGCTGTTGTAAATTTCATTTTAAGTGCTTTAAAGATCCAGTCGAATTATTGAATGCTTTTTATGCTCTGTCTTTTTTATACTTGATTTTAATGATTTTAACAAAACTGTTCTTCCTTTTAATGTGTATCATACTGCATCTGTTTTTCTGCTGTGACTTTTATGGCTCAGTAGAGCCAAATAAAGTATTTTGATTAATTGGCTAACACAGGAACAGGTATGCAGGAAAACAAGGGACAGAAACAGATACTACAAAGAGCCAAAAAAAGGAAAACAGGTTCAGGGAATAAGGGAAACAGAACCAAAGAACATGCCTCTAATAGCAGCAAAAACGCAACAGAGCACAGGGAGACTCAACAGAAGTCAGTTGCAACCCACTGCCTTCTTGTCTTCACACCTATACACACTCTAGGCACACTTAGAGTAGGGTTTTGCATAGTAGGAGTATGCCTGATTACTGCCTTGTTTATATGCCTGCATATATACACTGTCTTATCACCATGGTAGAACTGTTATGTTATGTTATGCGGTTTTGTAGAGCGCTCAGCTGCCCCAGCAAAGGGGCGTCCCGGCGCTAATGGCAGAAAACTGCACAGCCTCTAACAGGGAAAAGGCCTACAACGGAGGGAAGAGGAACATTTTGATTGCTTTGCGAAATGCCAAATAATTTTTCAAGTCGCGAATGGAAATAGGGAGCGCGTTCCAAAGTTTGGGTGCCAGCGTACGGAAGGAACGCCCCCAGCATGGACCCTCCTCACCCGAGGGATAACCGCCAAGTGCTGCTCCATCGACCGCAGTTGGCGGGAAGGGGTATATGGTGCTAGCAGATTGGCCAGAATCCCTGGGGACGAAGAGTTCAAGATTTTAAACGAAATACAGAGGGACTTGAACTCTGTACGTTTGGCCACAGGCAGCCAGTGGAGCCGACGGATAGCACTGGATACAGAGCACATCCTAGGCAGGCCAAGGAGAGTTCTGGCCGCGGCATTCTGGACCCTTTGTAGTCTAACAGTTTCAGACTTGTTAGACCCCAGATAGAGTGAGCTGGCGTAGTCTAGACTCGACAGAATCGAAGCCTGAACAATAACTTGCCTGATGGGGGGGTCAAAAAACCCCAACAGTGGCTTGAACCCCCGCAGTATGCCAAAACTGGTCCCCGCCACCTTCTTGGTTTGGGTCTGAAAACTAAGGGCGGAGTCAACCCAGACACCCAGATTTTTTACCACCTGTTTGGGGGCAGGTGCATGCCCCAAAGTGGCAGGCCACCAGTGCTCGCTCCACAGCTCAGAGTCTTTCCCTACCAGCAGTACCTCATACTTGCTGGTGTTGAGCTGGAGACAGTTGGCAGTAATCCACTCCGCGACGGCCTCAAGATCATTCCGGAGCTTACAAGCGTCCTGAGTAGAGTCGTCAGAGAGTGTGACTACCAACTGTGTATCATCCGCTTATGATACTGCCGTGAGCCCTCTGCTCTTAGCCACCTTAGCTAGCAGTTGAACATACAAGTTGAAGAGGGTAGGGCTCAAGGCTGAGCCCTGTGGCACCCCCTGATTGGTAGTATGGACTCTAGAGACAAAAGGGGGGGCGGCTACCTGGAAGGTCCTCTCTGAAAGAAAAGAGGCAAACCAGTCCAGGGCCGAGTCCACAATGCCCGCCTCCTCCAGCCGCTTCAGCAAAATCTGGTGGGACACAGTGCCGAACGCGGCACTGAGGTCTGGTAAGATCAGTGCCGAGGTATGACCCTCGTCTAGGGCCCATCTCAGATGTTTGGTCACAGCTAGAAGAGCAGATTCCGTGCTGTGACCAGGAAGAAAACCATTCTGAGAGGGGTCCAGTATATTATTTTCCTCCAAATAGCCCGTCAAGATGGAATTAATGTAGGCCTCTGAGATCTTGGAGACCCAAGGCAGGAGGGAAATGGGGCAAAAACTCTCTGGTTTGGTTGCGTCAAGATTAGGTTTTTTTAGCAAGTTGACCACCCTAGCTTGTTCCCATGAGCTGGGGACGACAGCCGTAGAGAGAGATAAATTAATCACCTGGCGCAAGGGTGTAATGAGCACAGGTAGAATTTTCATGAAGTGATCAGGCTTGAGAGGGTCTGTGGGGGAGCCAGACTTGACCTTGCTACATATCACGGACAGCTCCTCTTGGGAGATTGGCGGAAAAGCGGCCAGAGTGTGTGAAGTGGGAGATCTAGGCATGCGGTCAGGACATAGCGCTGCCTGGGGGAAGGACTTATAGATCTTATCCACCTTCTCCACAAAGAAGGAGGCCAGAGCATCACATTGCTCGTCTGACGATATCAGGGTCGCATTAAGGGCCGTGGGTGATTTAAGCTCTTTCAGTATCGAGAAGATACTTTTGGATGGATTATTACTACTCCTGATCTCATCCGCATAGTATCTACTATTTACGCTTTTGGTGCTTGTAATCACTTTTGTCTGCTTCTGTCTACTGATTATCGCACCACAAGTATTCTATAGAAGAATAACATTGGTTCAATAAATATACGGAAAACGTCCCTCTGTGTATTCTATATATTTCTCTGAGCACGAGTGACTGAGCGAAAGGTTCTGATCTGTTTCCACGATCCCTGAGGGCAGAGATGTCATGTTCAGTAGTTGCCAGAAACTATTTGCTCCCTTGTAAGGTTAACAGGGCTTATGGTGGCACCTGTGAGCTATCTGGTCTCTAGGCCAACTTATCCTGCGGGGGTGCCCAGAATCAGTCTGGGCACTTTGCCCAAAGTTTATGTTTTCCAACAAACGTGCAGATCCTACGGATTAGTGGGAACTACACAAACTATTTCTGTGTGCTCATGCACCACCGTGTGTGTTTGCATGTGAGAGAGAAAGAGACTCTGTGTGTGTGTGTGTGTGCGTGTGTTTGTGTGTGTGCGTGCATGCCTGCGTGCGTGTGTGCCTGCGTGCGTACACACGTGCATGCAAACACAAAGGAAAAAGAGAATTAGAATTAAACACTGGGTAAAATAATTCCCTCATTGGATCAATCACAAAACGTTTGGGGACTCAGAGCCAATGAATGAAACTTTACTGTGTCTTTTTATTTAATTGTTAATTTCGTTCTTTAGTATGTACCATCTTGACCTTCTCTCCTCCTGCCAAGAGGCAGTACAGAAATTATAAATTAGATTAATCTTTATTTTAGTATAAATTCTCTCTTGAAAAGATATGTTGCAATCTGCAAACACAATTGTGTTGTAGTGCACTAGATAGAGTCCCTTCTCATATTTTAAAAGTACAAAACATATTTATTTCCGGTGGCGTTTCAAATACAGGAGGTTGATGATTTCAGTACAGGGGATGACATGCTCTCCGTCTGTTTGTCATATATATACCAAATTTACAACTTTAAATATTCGTTTTTATTTCTCCATTCGTATCGACATGTACCGTTTTTATTTTAAAGACCTCATCAAGGCTGATATACAGACCACAAGATCAAGAACTGTATGCACAGCGCCCCATGAGCAAAGCCTCGTCTCTTTGGACTTCTACTTCATACAAATTGGTGCAAGTTCCACACAGACCAGTTATGTGGCATGTACACTCGATGGCAGTTGGAGGGCAATCATTTCCAAGTCCAGGAGAGAACCATTGTCGTTATTAGCAGCTTTTAATGCTTCAATGTAGCCATTCGAATTGATTTGTGAACCAAGTTAATCTCATTTGTTTGTGTAATTGATCGACAAGCCTAGCATTTATCTGCTGCATTAATGTGTCAGAGTAGATGCTGGTAACGTCCCCTTTATTTATCTTCCTTGGTACACGAGGAGTTACGGTGGACCTCAAATATTGTTGGAATGTCAAGTTTCATTTCCAGACAGCTAGATCTGGCAGCAAAACCATTCATTTTTGGGAAACAAGACAGAAAATGTCACTGCTTTGCCATCATTTTACCAAGTTTACCTGGGGAATGACCCACATCTTACATACACGAAGAGGATCAATTGTAGTTAGAACACCAAAATGTTAATCGAACATTTTATGAGAGGCCTTCAAAATTGCCTGCAAATCATAAATGGAAAAGTCTTGCTTTTTAAAGGTTTCATGGGGCGTTGGTGGGGGGGAGAGTGAACTTGCCCTCACTTGCTTTGTTTGATCGCTTTAGTGCAATTCAGCTATTTATCACCTGCAACTTTGGAAGTTCACCAGCTGCCACTGATTGCTGCTTTTGAAATCGTCATACTATGTACTGAGGGAAGAAAGAGGCACAGGGTGGTAATGTCTTAATCATATATGGTAATCTCATTTACCCCTATTTCTACTCTGGCTTGTCACAGCACTTACAACCCCCAATCCCACTTTTTGTGCCCATAACCTTGTCCTCAGATAATGGACTGTGCTTTGAAAGTTGGCACAGGAGTCTGACCTGGTATCTCTGAAGGAAGAGGTTTAGAAAAAAGAAAAATGTTCTTTAAGATAAGCAAGCAGGATGGCTGTTTGCAGTGTATAGAGGCATCTCATAAGCGGTGCCTTTTGCGATTCTGCGGCGTGCTGGTTTCCACAATGGTGGGAACTTGTCACAGGAGGCACACAATCCACTATAAGTTGAAGATTTTAACAAAAAATAGGGACTCATTTACGAGGAATTGACGTAGGGCAGCACTGCAAGTCTTCTTGCTTCACTGCCCTACGCCAATGTGAAAAGGCAGCATTGCATCGTATTTATGAATGTGGTGCATTCCTGTCTTTTCCTCCTATGCTGGCCCACAATTAAAAAGCCTAGCACCAGCGTGGGCACTCCTGCACCATGGTGCAAGGGTACCTCGGTTGCAAGCAGGATTGTTTTTATGCAGGAAGGGGCACCCTCCCGCTCAAAAACAATCCCAAGGGATGTTTTCCTCTTTCTGTTTGTGGTGCAGAATGCAGCACTCATGGAAAGAGAAAAAAACAAGGAGAAATAAAAATATTTCTCCTCATTACGCGTACTCTAGGGAGGCGTAGGGTTGTGGTGCTGTCTCAGGTTTATGTGATTAAGTAAATCTAGGGTAGAGTCAAAATACATGGGTGTTGCATGGGAAAACCCACAGCAACGCCCATGGAACGCCTCCTTGACGCAGAGTAAGGCAAGACAGCAATTTGCGCTGCTTTATCTGACTCCATACCTATGAGGTCATGCAAAGCTAAGCAGGTAGATATTATTGAGAGGTTTGTGCCACCGAAAAGTCAACAAAAGCGACGCTCCGGTGGTGCGAGCCTCTCATAAATAAACCCCCCAGTTTCTAGCTCAAACTGATCAATATTACGGAAAAAGCGGCACACGTGGCGCTGCGCAGTGGCAGACCCATTGCAAAGAGTAACTGGTCATGTTTTACATGTTGATTGATGTATTCAGGTTTCACACTGGCACTTATGTAGGGGTGGGCAGAACTCGCAGAATTTGACTCAGTGGGATTCCACAGAGTTACATAAAAACTCAGCGAGATTCCGCAAAGTTCTGCCAATGGGCAGAAAAAGGCATGTTGCACTGCTTGCGCTGTGAATTAGCGCCGGTAGCATGTTTTGTGCTGAAAAATCAATGTGAACGGCAACACGCTGTGCGCCAGAGGGCGCAACTACTCGATTTGACTTTGCTGCTGCTCAAGTAGATTTTCTACTCAAGCAGCAGCTTTCTGACTGCTAACGGTCTTGACCGTCCGCATTACAAAACTCTTGCCGAATGTCCTCCTAGTGATCGGAAATCGCACTACAGGATGCCAAATCTCACCTGCCAGTTTACCGATCTGGAGCCTCACATGAGAAAAAATTCTGCCACACAGCGATTGGTAGAATTTGGCTGGAACTCTGTGTTACATGAGTAACGCAGAGTCGCCAGAATTCCGCCAATTCCGCAGGTGGAACTGAATATTTTGCCCACCCTTGCACTTATGACGTTGAACCTTGTCCCAAACAGTAAAAAGTGCCTTAAAATGATAAAATACTGTGATAATTTCGCAACGAAATTTGCTGCATTACGTCTCAAAATGTGCCATCTCTTACTGCATATTTTTCTGAAATTATACATAATCTGTTGTTGTGAGCTATTGGGCAGATTTACCATTCATTCATGCAACGCAATGCAGCAAGGCTTCTTGGGAGGAGATTTACTAAGATTTTACACTGTGTTTGCATCACAAAAGTGATGCAAATCAACGCAATTTTTTTTTTCTGATTTACTTTCCAGCGCTAAACTTGTTTAGCGCAGGAAAGAACGTGAAAGTAACGGAAAGCAGAGCTATGCGCAGCTTTGCATTACTTAGCGCCAAGGGGGCATACCATGGGTAGAGCATGGGTGTTCCCATGCAACCACCCAAGGTTTCTGACGCTAAACCCTATTTACTAAATAAAGGAGACAGGGTTTAGTGTCAGAAAACTGCAGCCTTTTGAAGTAGGTGCAACAAAGGAGAAACATTTTTATTTCTTCTTCCTTTTCCGACTTTGTACGTGTGCTGCACTTTACAGCACACATACAAAGAGGCAATCCATGCATAATATTTTGTACTGGAAGGGTACCCTTCCATTTCAAAACCTATGCAAGACTCACGGAGACACCCCTGCACTATGGCGCAAAGGTGTCTCTGTGACGCACAGCAGCATATTTTGCAACGGCGCTAGGGAGAGGGGAGGATAGCGACATATTTCTGTAAATATGGCGCTCTCCTCCTCTCTTCTTTTCATGCAGCGCAGCAGTTGTGACTGCTGCACTGCATGAATAATTGTAAATCTGGCCCTTGGTGCGCTGCGTGAAAGAGCAGAAATGCTCCATATTTACAAAGATATGGAGCATTTCTGCTGCTGCATTGTGTCTGCCTAGTGCAACACAGGCACCCTTGCACCATAGTACAAGGATTTCTGCACTGTGGTCAGGATTGTTTTTGTGCAAGAAGGGACACCTTCCTGCACAAAAACAATGTTTTATTGCACTGTTTGCGCTGTAAATTAGCACTGGTAGCACGTTTCGGCTGAAAAATCAGCGTGAACGGCACCACTCTGTGTGCCAGAGGGCACAACTACTCGATTTGACTTTGCTGCTGCTCAAGTTGATTTTCTACTCAAGCAGCAGCCTTCTGATGGCAAAGGGTCGCGACTGCCTGCATTACAAAAATCTCGCCGGATGTCCTCCTAGCGACCGGAAATCGCACTAAGGGATGCCAAATCTCGCCTGCCAACTTACCGTTCTGGAGCCTCACATGAGAAATAATTCTGCCACACAGCGATTGGTGGAATTTGGCCATAATTCTGTGTTACCAGAGTAACACGGAGTCGCCATAATTCTGCCAACTCCGCACGCGGAACGGAATATTTTGCCCACCCTTGCACTTATGACGTTGAGCCTTGGCCCAAACAGTAATAAGTGCCTTAAAATGATAAAATACTGTAATAATATCGCAACGAAAATGCTCCATTACCTCTCAAAATGTACCTTTTCTTACTGCATACTTTTGTGAAATTATACATAATCTGGTATTTCTTTACCTCATAATTCCACCGTCCAAGCGTGTAAATAGTGAGGAAGAAGAGTAGCATTTACAATGGAGATTATCATATGTAATTAAGGTATTGTCACTCCCCACCTATTGGTATTTAGTGCCATACTCCATGGGGCATATTCTCAAGGATTTATCGCCGATTTATCGGCACTTTATCACAGCCAAAGTGGCGATAAATTTATCGCACCATTCACAAGCAGGTGCTAACAGCCGATATCACCAGTTTTCCTGCGATAGCAGCCGCAAAAAACATCGCCACTGATGACATCGGCAACTAACGCTAATGAGATGCAGAGTCAGCGTTCCCGTGCAAAAAGCTGCGGAAACACCACTTCGCAACATTCTCAACGACCAGCCAGATCAGCGATAAGAAACAAAAACATGCGATAAGGCGCGTTAGCAGCAGGGATTTAACACCTGCTCCTACCTGGTGTTAAGTCGGACGACAACCTGCACCATGAAAGGGAGCCCAGCCCAGAGCCACACCTGAAGAACAACAGATGCCATGGAGCTACTGATCATGCAGCTCGGAGCCACAAGAGGGCCACAACACCCACCGCCACCACCCCCAGGCCCCCCACCCCCCTCAGGACCCCCCCCCCCGGACAAAGATATTTCACATCTACCTTACAAATTCATGAGCACAACAATTCGCCTGATGTCGCACAAGTACAACAATTAACATTCATGTGTGGTCAGAAAAAGGAAAAACATTCATACATCTTAGAATTTCAAAAATTATTATTTTATTCAAATTTAACTCAACACTAATAATTGGAAGAGTCTTGGCGGGTCTTCTCTGGACAATCTGTAAGTTACAGCCTGCAAGACAAAATTGAAGATAAGAAGGTGTGTCATGCGCTCAACAAAGGACAGAGAGAGATAGAGAGAAAGAAATGGAGAGAGAGAGAGAGAGAGTGAAAGAGAGGGAGAGAGAGAAAGAGAGAGAAAGGGGGAGAGAGGGAGAAGGAGAGAGAGAGCAACAGAGGGAGAGAGAGACAGTGAAAGAAAGAGAGGGAGAGAGAGGGAGGGAGAGAAAGAGAGAGAAAGAGAGGGAGAGAGAGAGAGAGAAAGAGAGAGAAAGGGAGAGAGAGGGAGAAGGAGAGAGAGAGCAACAGAGGTTGAGAGAGACAGTGAAAGAAAGAGAGGGAGAGTGAGAGAGAGAAAGAGAGAGAAAGATAGAGAAAGAGAGGGAGAGAGAGAGACAGTGAAAGAAAGAGAGGGACAGGGAGAGGGAGAGACAGTGCCGACACTGCGCACCCAGGCCTCACAGCTCACCTGCTGCCACCGCTGTGTCTCCAACCACGTGCCGGTATACACTGCAGTCCACCAGGTCCCTTATCTGAAACAGAGTCTAGAGTTAATGATGGCAGAGTTCATATCATTGCACACGGCATCATCGCTTGCCCGCCCATGCGCACACAGGCTGCTGCACCCCAGCCCCTCCCGCTGCCCAGCGGGGATTGCCTGCCCCAGCACACCCAGGCATCACTGCTCACCTGCTGCCACCGGTGTGTCTCCAACCACGTGCCGGTATACACTGCAGTCCACCAGGTTCCTTATCTGAAACAGAGTCCAGAGTTAATGATGGCAGAGTTCATATCATTGCACACGGCATCATCGCTTGCCCGCCCCTGCGCACACAGGCTGCTGCACCCCAGCCCCTCCCGCCGCCCAGCGGGATTGCCCGCCCCTGCACAACCAGGCCTCACTGCTCACCTGCTGCCACCGGTGTGTCTCCAACTACGTGCCGGTATACACTGCAGTCCACCAGGTCCCTTATCTGAAACAGAGTCCAGAGTTAATGATGGCAGAGTTCATATCATTGCACACAGCATCATCGCTTGCCCGCCCCTGCGCACACAGGCTGCTGCACCCCAGCCCCTCCCGCCGCCCAGCGGGGATTGCCCGCCCCTGCGCATCCAGGCCTCACTGCTCACCTTCCACCACCGGCGTGCCTCCAAGAGGGCCCACCACGTGCCGGTGCAAGCTCCAAGCCCGGGGCCCGCGACCTTGGCAGCCTCCACATCATGCAGCCCCGCACCGTGGTCCACCAGGCCGCACACTTGATTCTGGGTCTTGATTATGCAATGGCAGAGATCATATCAGTGCACACGGCATCATCGCAGGCTGCACACCCGCTCAGCTCTATAGGTGCCACTAACTCTGTGAACCGCGAGGCAATGCCACGAGGCACTAGGCCCGCGCTGCCCGCTGACTCAGGCCTACACTGCGGTCCAGCAGGGCTCACACTAATCCTTACCAGTCCGGACTGCCAGGACGGTGCATCATCGCATGCTGCACACCCGCTCAGCACTTTAGGTGCCCCTACCTCAGTGCACCGAAAGTCACCATCCTGTGGCGGTAGTCCCGTGCCGGCCGCAGTGTATCCGGTGCCACCTACTCTGTGCAACGCAAGTCATGGACCCTTCATGATTGAGTCTCGTGATATGCCAGGCGGACGTAGCCATGACACCTCAGGCAGTGGGGAAGAACTGGGCTACGTAGCGTCGTCATCCCCCCCTTTATACGTAAGCCGAGTGGGCTCGCTCGGCGTACGCCAGGCCAGCGTAGGGGTGTGAACAATTATCCCTGGCCTCTGGGCGTGGTTCATATCTGGGCTGCACAGGAAACCAACTGATGCGTGTGTCTCTGTTGCAGTGCCTGTGCCACATGGCCCGCAATCGACAATGTTGCAATGTTGCATGCAGCCGGAGGGCGTCCGCGCACAAAGGGATTGTACAAGGAGCGCAAGGCCGCTCGGGGTCTTGACTCATACATGCCAACTGTTGTGTGTGTTCATCGCTTTTGGTGCACCATAAGACCAAGGCCTAGCCTCAATTGCAGTGCGAAAGCCACATCACATTCCCAGGATACAAGCAGTAGTCAGACTAACATTAGGGATGAAAGCCCATTTGTCTCAATACAGAAGGCGGAAGGACATCTGCACCTCCGACCTTGGAATTGCATGCAGCAGGCACCCCCTGAGAGAGATACCATGGCAGATGATGACGACTCCCACACTACACACAGCGCTAATGAAAGATCAACATATCCACACCCCACACACAGAAGTCCTTGCTCGAGGTACTCCTGCATGGAATGGCCTTGACACTTACATACAGGACAACCCATACGTCCAAACTTTGCACACTCATACGACTCATTGCTCTGAGCTGTGGCATATCATCCACATAACAGCCGCAGGTCAGAAGAAGGCCGGTTCTACCAGAGTGAACAACGCAATGTCAGAACATTCCGGGCACATGCACAGCCCCTGTCACGTGAAACTGTACCGTGACCGAATGCTGCATTTGTTGGGGGCACTGCCACTGGCGTGTTGCGCATCAGTTACCGTCTAAGCTTCCGTCTTGCGTACGTCCCCTGCATCCAGCCCTGGTTCCACTGTCGATCATGCATATTCGAATGGCCCGTGGATGTCTGCCTATCCAACACAACGGTAGCTGAACTGGATTATGACATGTGTGTGCGCCCCCTGTTGGACCACGACCAGGAGTGTAACCGTGATACCCATTCATGGGATGCCTTGATATTTGGCGTATGTGCTGACAGTTGGGCATGTGAGATTGCACAATTCCTCGTGTGCAGTGACCACATCGAAGCGCTCCCCTATTGGGCTGTGTTGCGGATTGGTGAAACGGCATGGACGGAGCAGATCTGTCCGGACCACCTAATGGATTGGCTCACCCCGTGTTCGTTGAAGTCGACAACAACGTACTCTTGGAACTGATTGCCCATGAAGCTGCGCTCGCTTTCATGGACGAGTAACTACGTTCCTGCAGCCACAAAAGATTGTAACCCATAGCACAGGTCCCAACACCCTTTTGCATCTTGGAGAAATGGACACATATCCCACCATAACAGTGGACATGGCTGCATTCGCCTGGACTCGAAATGCATGTGCGTGCAACACTGCGGGTTGACACACACCTGTGCAAGGTGAGTGGACAGCGGCGCCTGGCAACGTTCCTCAACCTGACACACCGCTGGAGGGAGAGTACACACATGGCAATGTAGTACTACATGTGACCTTGTTGGACTTCTTCACCTGCTCACTGTCAGCAGAGCAGACAGTCAGCGCAGTCCGGTGGTACAGGACTATGCAGATCCCATGGGCTGTGAGTGGTGTCTCCTGACACGGTGCAAAGAGCATTCGCCAAACACAACATGACTTGTCCAGCAAGGCAAGGTGGGCTGAGACCGTTGGCATCCGTAATGATTGGTGTTGATTTGTGCCTCCCCATGTCTTGCACCTCTACATGTTTCTTTGCTGCCTGTTAGTGTATGATGCATTGGTCTGCATGTTGTGGCCCTTGTCTTGCCCGTACTGACACGCACATGCTAATAAAGTGTACGCTACTTCACTAGTGTTCAACTGTGATGAGTGTTGATTAGCATGCCAAATCGTGTGCCTCAATGAGCATTGTTCGTACACAGGGAGGGACTGACTGACGCATTTCACTTAGGGGTGAGTCCACATTGCCAGCTCCACCTCTGTGAGCCAGACATTGTGGTTGGGAGAGTTGCTGGTAGACCTGTGCGCTTACGTGTCTTCAGCAATGTGAGTATGGTGTCCAACTTCTTGCCATGTGGATCAATGTGTTCCATCAAACCAGGCTGTGTCCACACAGTTGAGTGTGTGTAGGTATGCGAAGAGATGTTCTGTTGTCACATGTAATGTGGGACACTACTTTAGGCCTCCTACCGACTTTGACATTTCTACACACAGCCCTATTTCATACATGTACGTGGGGCTACGTTGGGGGGTTGCGAGATTGTTGTTCATGATCAATGAGGCCACAGCTAGTTCACACCTTCACAGTCATCTAATTGGCCATGTGTGTCACGGTCAAACATGCGCATTGATGTTATTTCCCAGGGTGTACCTTTTTGTGCAATCAATGTCCCTACAGTCATCCATACTGTTCTACTTGATTGAACATAGACATGACACATCTGTGTGATTAGGAAAGTTTTATTCACATTCTGTGGAGTGTTGGAGCTGGAGCAGTACATGGCCATGCACACCCCACATTACATGGTTGCCCAGTGGAGGGCCACACAGAGTCCTTTAGGGAATGACAAGTTAATCGGTAGAAGAAGGGTTGAGTCCGCAGCCTATTTTCTGTGTCATTGGTAACCAGAGCAGATATGGCAGTCCATGTCGGGGTCCAGGTGAATGTCGCAGAGTGTTTCGGGGGACAGTGGAAGGTGTTGTACCAGGGCATGATGCAGAGGGCTGTACCAAGCAGAAACAGGCCATATGGCGGGGATGAATGCTACAACCTCCTTTTTGACACAGAGTCATTACCATCCACATCTTCGTCCTCTGATATGTCTTCTGTGTCAGGTGTGCCAGGTGTGTGTGGTGGTGTTATGGCTGCATCACTGTGTGCCACTGACACATCAGGGGGCGGAGGTGGTATGGCTGCATCACTGTGTGCCACTAACACATCAGGGGCGGAGATGTGTGTGTCGAAGTTCCTGCAGCAGTCATCTGGGACAGGCTCTGTGGCAGCAATGGCAAGATGAGGATCTGCAGGGCATGGAAGATCCCGTGCTACATCTCGCTGGCGTTCAGCCATGGCAGCCATCCTTCCTGCCTGCATCCGCTCCATGTTCTCCATTGTCCTCCGCATCTGTGCCAACTCTGTGCTGTCGTCACTGGAGCCTGTCTGACTAGACAGTTCTTGTATCCGAGTAATGGCTCCAGCGAGGTCAGCCAAGGATAGTTGTAGGGCATGGAGCGGACTGAGGGTGTCCGTTAGGGACTGTAAGTGGTCCCTGATCGGACTGAGACACCCACGTATGGCATCTAGTTTGGCTGCCATGAGGTCGAAACCCACCCGCACCTGTTCAGCCAGCTCCCTCTGGCAGTCTGACACACGGCGTTGGAATGCCATGTGTTGTTCGTGAGGTGCTGGGAGCCAGCCGTGGTGGTGGTGCTTCCTGCTGTGTGGTCTGTGCAGGGGGTGGGATCACCTCGATGCAGCTGGGCTGCCCTGCTCCTGGAGGTGGGGTGCGGAGGCTGTCCATGAGCCGTTGGAGGGTGTCGGGGCAGATGGCCAGGCGGTCCTCTTCATCATCACTGAAGAGATGTCTGGTCTGCTCTGCAGGAGGTGTTGATTGTCCCTCTGCAATGTAAAGGGGAGATGCAGGTTAACAGTGTGTTCCATGTATGTGCACGCATTGTACATGTTTACATACAGACTGCATGACAATGTACATTGTGACTGTTTTGGGTGAGCTGGCTATTTGATGGGAGACAGTGGACATTTCAACTACATGACGGATGTGAGGTTGTACTCGTACATTATCATCTGACAGTTTCCTGCTATGCCTGATGTGATTGGCCAGTTTCTACGCACATGCGGCACCAGCTGTGTCCTCTGTTCTGTGGTGTAAGTGTGGCACTTTGTACCACATTGTCGTCAATGTTGATGTGCTGTGATTGCTATGTGTGTGTGCACATTGTGGGAGAGTCGCCCCTGCAGCTCTGATTTAGCGGCCCCTTATCCCTTTGAGGCGATGTGCCTTTGACTTGTGTGCTTTTACGGTGCTGAGATGTTGGCGACTTGGGTCATTTGTGCTCTTGGACGGATTTTGGACTCTTGTGCATTGTTTGTCTGCAGATGTGTTGTTGACGTCAGGGGTTGTATGTGCACGTGGATGTGTCAGAGTGTGACCTGCTCCTTTGAGGATGTTATCCACACTGGGCCACCTCAGTGTCGTGGTGTGCACCATGTCATGTATTTTGACTGCAGCCATGCTATTGGTCATGCAGTGTCACTTGCATTGTCAGTGTGGCTCACAGAGCCGCTGCTTTGCTGGGTTCAGCACATGTGCATGGGTAGGTTGTGAGATTGGTGATGGGGGGGTCATTTGTGCACATGGTGGACGGGGTCCTACTTGGTGTTTCTATGTGTGCTGCAGTGTGCCAAGGCCATCAGGGACATGATCCAGAGTCATTGTGGGTGTGCACTGTGCTATACTTAATTGTGCATGTGTGCCATTGTGCCCATCTCCCCCGTCCCCCCTGTCCCTGGTCGTTACTCACCCTGTTGCTGTTGGGTCAGGTCATATCGAGCAGTGTCTGGAGCCCCAACTCCTTGCACCGTCTCCACACTGATGACTGTGGCCACCATTTCCTCCAGCTCATCCAGCTCCTCCTGTGGCGCAGGACTCCAACCTCCAGTCGCCATTGCTGCCTTCCGGTTGGCAGCGAGTTTCTGCTTGGTTTGGGTTTTCACATCATGCCAGCGCCTCCTGACCTCCTCCATTGACCTCCTCAACACTCCGACTGCATTCACGTTGTTCACGATGTACTGCCATATTTCTGTTTGTGTTGCCGATGACACAGTGGGGGTGACGAACAGTTGTTGGTAGTGTTCTGTCACCTCCGTGACGATGATCCTGTTTTCCTGCGGACTGAACCCCGTCTTCCTCTTCCTCTTCTCCTTGCCCTTCCCCGGCCCTGGGGTTCCTGGCTGGTCGTCTGTGGGGCTTGTGGGGTTTGCGTTGTCCTCTGCACTCGGTCCGGGTGCGTCCATGGTGCTACGCAGTGACATTTTTTTTCTCTTTTTTTTCCTCTACTTTTATAGTGCATTTTCCCGCATGTCGCGTGGGAATCGCAGGCCTGTCGCTGGTTATCGCTGATTTTTGTTTCGCGATTTGGGACATCGCAGCTTTTTTTGCGTTCGTGTTTCGCATTTTTTCGGCGTTGCGTTAATTTTATCGCGGGCATTTGTCGCGTTATCGTGGGACTATCGCATGGTGCCTCCGGGTTGAGAATACTGCGTTAACACAGTGTTATTTTCCCACGATAGACTGCGATGTGAGAAGTTGCGTTAAGCGAACTTGGCAATAGTTAACACACGTTCTTGAGAATATCCCCCCATGTTTCTAAAGCAGCACATCTAATCGCACTGCTTGGATGACGAATTGTGCAAAGCTGTGCATTGTAATGCGCTCTCTTCGTGCAGTGAGATGTTCCCATGCCCTTTGGTATCGAACAATATAGAAAATTAACCTACGATCGATTTAAATGCAAAAGCGTTGAAGAAAATAATATCCACGCATTTCTGAGGTACTGCTAAGCCTTGTTCGCCCTGGCGCACCACATATTTCAGCAAGCTTAGCCGCGCGCAGAGAATACAGATACCACGAGCTCTTAATGGCGCAGTGCCTCAGTTGCTGAAGTAACTAGAATCGATTTTAGGCGGGCTTCTGTGTGGTGAAATGAAATAGGGACTGGATGACAAATCCGTCCCCGTTTTTCGACATAGAAAGGTAAGATTGTATGTCTTTGACAAGGGCAGACATTGATTACGAAAAATTGAGTCATTTTCAAAAAATCATCTTCGTATCGCTGTAATCCACAGCAGCACTCTGTCCAGCCATAACGTAGCATGCGTCAAAAAGATAAGACAAAAACACTTTCAAATAGCATGTCTTTTACTGAGTGTTCAAGGCATTCCTTGCTTTCCTCCTTGGCTCGGGTGAGACGTGATTTGGTTTAAAAAAAAAAAAAAAAAGTTATTTTGAGCTACATTTTTCAAATAAAGTCTTCATGCTTGATGTGCACTACGGGAAGTAGTAGATCACATGTAATTTATTACAGCCAAGAATATTTAATGTTAATAATGATTAATTATGTTAATTATGCTTTGCAAATCAGCAGTGGCAATTAATGATTGCGATCAGTAACCATACGTAACGCCTTGCTGCACTGCAGATGTTTTCTCAGATGACAAACACTAACTGATTCCATGTTTTCCATTGTAATCTATTTGGGTGTGGTACATACTGAGAGCACTGATATCTTCCACCCACTTGAGGGGGCTGTGTAGTGGCATAAGTGTTTTTCTGAGCTTCTTTGTTTTTGTTGTGAGCTATTGGGCAGATGTACCATTCTTTCACGCAACGCAATGCAGCAGGGCAACTTGAGGGGAGATTTACTAAGATTTTACGCTGTGTTTGTATCACAAAAGTAACACAAATCAGCACAAAATCTTTTTTTCTGATTTACTTTCCAGCGCTGGAATTAACGTGAAAGTAACGCTGCAATATTTAGCGTCTAGGGGGTGTATCATGGGTTGAGCATGGGTGTTCCCATGCAACCACCCAAGGTTTCTGAAGCGAAACCCTATTTACTAAATAAAGTAAACAGGGTTTAGCGTAAAAAAAAGAGTCCTTTTTTAAGTAGGCACAGCGAAGGAGAAATGCTTTCATTTCTCCTTCCTTTTCCGACTTTGTACGTGTGCTGCACTTTACAGCACACATACAAAGAGGGAAAAGGGTTAAAGTCAGACTATGCATAGTATTTTGTACTGGAAGGGTACCTTTCCAGTGCAAAACCTATGCTAGACTCACGGAGACACCCTTGCTTTATGACGCAAAGGTGTTTCTGTGGCACCCGGCAGCATATTTCTGCATCAGCGCTAGGTAGAGGTCAGGAGAGTGCCATATTTCTGTAAATATGGCGCTCTCCTCCTCTCTTCTTTTCACGCAGCGCAGCATTTGCAGCTGCTGCACAGCACTGCATGAATAAGTTGTAAATCTGGAAAAGGAGGGACCCCTAAAAGAAGATAAGGGTGGGTAAAACAGGGGATCAGGTAAACAGTACAAAAAAAGAAAAATACCCACCCATTCAAGGATTATAAAGGCCCACAAAGGAGTCCTATGGTAATAACTAGATAAACAAGACAGTCCCGTGCATGCATTGAGAGAACAACAATAAATACAATAAGTAGTTTTGTCTTTTTATTAACAAAATATCAAAAAGTATCACAAAATATATATTATATTGCAACAAAATGATACATATAGAGCAATGATAAAAAAATAGCCAGATCGGTCTACAGGTGCTCAAAAGATGCATCCATCAACTCCGATAATGTAGGCCCAGATAAATATTTGACGAAGAATCACACTTATATAGATTCAGCCAATTCGACCTTCATAATAGTTTTTGTGAAAGACGTAGAGTGAAAATGGATCTGGATGTACGACCCACGTTCGGGATGAGGGTAAGGATGTCACCCGTTTCCTTCTCCCGTCTGAGTCATTATCGGAGTTGATGGATGCATCTTTTGAGCACCTGTAGACCGATCTGGCTATTTTTTTATCATTGCTCTATTGGATTATGTTTTGTTCAGAATACCTCAATAGGTAATTTGAGTGTCCCACGCCATCTATTCCATTGCTTATGACTTGCCCTGAGGAAGGGGTGGCCCGGGAGTAGGGTTTCCACCGAAACGCGCGTTGGCGTTGGTCCTTCTAAACCCTGAAGTGATTTTCTATCTACTATCTGGACCAGTTTATTAGAACATTCATTTACCTTGCTGGCTTTCTTTTTAATTCTGGGATGGATTTTTTATGTATGTCTGATGGATGTAAAGAGCTCATGTGAATCTGTATGAGTGTGTATGTATGAATGATGACTTGTTGTGGGGTACTTTGTCCATTGTGTTTCTCTATTGTATTTCATCTATATGTATCATTTTGTTGCAATATAATATATATTTTGTGATACTTTTTGATATTTTGTTAATAAAAAGACAAAACTACTTATTGTATTTATTGTTGTTCTCTCAATGCATGCACGGGACTGTCTTGTTTATCTAGTTATTACCATAGGACTCCTTTGTGGGCCTTTATAATCCTTGAATGGGTGGGTATTTTTCTTTTTTTGTACTGTTTAAGTTGTAAATCTGGCCCTTGGTGCACTGTGTGAAAGGGAAATAGCAGAAATGCTCTGTATTTACAAACATTTGGAGCATTTCTGCTGCCGCACTGTGCTCTGCCTAGCGCAACGCAGGCACCCTTGCACCATGGTACAAGGATTTCTGCGTTGCGGTCAGGATTGTTTTTGTGCAAGAAGCAACACTTTCCTGCGCAAAGACAATCCTTAGAGGCATATTCCTCTTTCAGTGTGTGTGATGCAGAGTGCAGCACACATGAAAAGGGGAAGTAACGAGGAGAAATAAAGATATTTCTCCTCCTTACACCAGCCTTGGGTAGGCGCACCATTTTGGCTCAAGGCCAGATTTGCAACTGTTTGCAAATCTGGGTTTGCGTTAAAATTCAGGGGTGAATGTATGGGAATGCCCATGCTCCACCGATGTAATGCCTACCTGACGCAAAGTAAGGCAAGGCAGCGCAATTCATTGCGCTGCGTTACTTTGTATTTACTAAACCATGCAAAGTGGTTTTGCGTGGCTTAGTAAATGCCAGTTAATGACTTGCATTGCCTTGCAATGAGTTGCATCATGCAAGGAAACACAACTCCTTAGTAACTATGCCCCTTTGTTTCTTGCAAGGCTCCGATGCAGGGCCACATCGCACAAAATGGAACTGCATAATTTAATAAATGGGCACATTATGTAAGCAGGCTGTACCATTAAAAGTATTCCACATTATTTTAGTTCTGACTACCATAGCGGTTGTTGTAGACATGCGGCAGCCCTCCACTCAAGTCTTGATAACCAAAATGAAAAGCCCTCATTACGAGTGAGCTAAGCGGGGTAATTTTGCTCCTCCAGAGTTAATGATACTGGAGGTACAACTGACTGCAGGGACATGGAATTAACAGTGCTAATGCCATAATCAGCTTATGCCGTTGTTGGTCTTGCACTGATCGGTCAATTTTAATTTTACAATTGTCAATCTGTGTAATACAAATTTGCATTCACCAATGCCAAATTACCCAGTTACAGAGCAATGCATGTAATCCAACCCCATTGTCTATAATTTAAATAATCTGTTTTTTTGCTAAAACATTATTGAAAAGTGCTTTATTCTACAGACTGAGGCTGCCAGACAACTCCTACTTTTACTGCATACAAAAGAATGATCATCCTTCCACTTAACCTTTGCATCTACTACTGAAGAATGACTCCACTGACTCTCTAGTCATGACTATACCGTCACTAAGGCAAAAATGGTACTGGTGGGTGCGAAGAGGCAGAAGACTCACCTACCATTATCTGACAAAGTCCCGCAGCTCTTATCCAGTGTGTCATTATGTTTCTGCTGTAGCAAAAGTGTTCTGAAGGTAGTCTTACCTTGGTAAATGAGACACTGTCTCAGTCATTCTCAGCTCCTAAGGCAGGTGTGACGGTGGAATATGGCTAGGCAGGTGGTCAACGGAAGCGTTGAGCCTCAGAGAACTGGGAATTCATATGGAATTTCATATGGAAAACCTGGATCTGCACAGTTTTTCCCCATTTAGTGGATATTAACTTGTAATAGGCCTAGTTAGATATTGAGATATCATCCAGAATCATTAATTCTGGCCTCCTGGACCTCACACCTAACTACGCCTAACTCGTACTCAGGACCATAGAGGCCAGAAACATGATAAATACTGTGTTCTTAATGGAAAGCAAGAAATTTAAAATTAATATCACAATATCAGTTTCCTTTGGGGACAGGCACACCATACCGTCAACGGTTGTTTTGAAAAACGAGGAAAGAAGATAAGGAAGCCAATAAATAAATATATATTTAAACGGCAGAGCCAAGCCATTGAACACATTTCCCCAAACTTCTCACACAAAGACACTCGGTCACACTCACGGGTCTGTCACGATCTTCAATTTATTAATCCAATCTTATGGTAAGCCAGGACCAACACAAAGCCCCGACGCGTTTCGGTCTCGCAGAGACCTTGATCACGGGTGTGTTAGCAGTGTTACAGAGTTAATTAAATACATTTGGTGGGTAATTACATCACTTCCTGTTTCAGCACCACTTAGAGTTATAGGAGTTGTAGTGCAAAGGTGAACACATTAAAACCATTTGGACAAACGTGTTGTGTGATAAAGTGCAATGTGCATACTCAATGTGCAAATTCAGGATTATGATTGGAACCCTTCCCTTGTCTATTCAAAAGCGGCCGTAGTTAAAAGATAGTAGCGAAAAGATTATCCGCTCGATGTTACAAAGACTACTTTCCTATGTGTGCAAAAGTATATCACCCAATTCAATTTACACGTTATGTAATAAACAATTAATTTACAGTACTCCTCAGACAATGTTAGGATGCATGCCGCGTTGTTGGACATACAAAAACCCCCCAGACTAGGATGTGGATAATAAGAAAATTACAACCTCGGGAGGGTTATAAACTGATTAACCTTGTGTTCGACTTAGACCCTTCGTATATTAAAGATTCACTTTTGAACAAAGGTTAGGCTAACGTGTAGTGTGGATCTAATTATTTGGCAAACTATTCACTACACCAGCAATTTTCAGACAATAGAAAGGATATCTGTTTATATCTCGTCCGAGCTTACTGTCAGAAATAGATCCATTATCTAGTTAGTGGGTAAGACATTGATGACGCCCTAGTGGGTATACACCATTGGTCTTGTTTGTCCGCACAGCCTGTGGGTCCACATGGTCTATTGATTACATAGTTATGAACAATTATGACACTATGATTAATTTCTTACGGCCTGCTTGGGTTTTTCAAATCAATCCTAATGTGCAAAGTGCTCAAGTGGGATTAAAAGTGACTATGTGCAATGTCCAAATATTGTTCAGAACAGAATTGATTTGGGAAGCAAAGTCAGAAGGTTACAGATGAGAGTAAAGTTCTTCATATTGATTCAATCCATGCGGTGCTGGGGTACGCAAGCCTAAGATATGTCTTGATTCCCTTTGTCTTAGCTTGCGTTACCTGTCGCCACCCCTTTCATTATGTTCCACAGTTTCGATGGCAAAGAACCTCAGCTTTTTCCAGTCTCCGCCATGATATAGTTCCTTATGCTTAGTCACTGCGTTACTGCGATCCCTGTTGACTGTCGCTCTCACATGTTCCAAAATGCGTTTTTTAAGTTCACAAATGGTACTCCTAACGTATTTTAGCCCACACTGGCATTCAATTATCTATACCACATATTGGCTTTTGCAAGTAATCAATTGGTTAATTTTCCAGGATTTGTTATTAGCTACTTTAATTTCCTTGGTGTTCTTAGCAATTTGACACACTTTGCAATTGTTGCACTTGAAAAAGCCTTTTTGTTTTAGCCACCCGCCAGACTTATTTCTCTTCCGAAAATGGCTGTGGTCTAGCTGATACTTCAAGTTTTGGGTTTTTCTAAAAGTTATGTTGGGGTGTTTGCCCATTATTTTAGATACTGTTGGATTTAGATGTAGAATTTTCCAATTTTTTCTTAAGATGTTTTTGATCTGCTTGGCTTCTGTGGAGTAAGTGGTGATGAGGCGGATGGTATCCGATGTTTTTGTTTTTTTCGGTTCTTTCTTTTGGAGCAAATCCAACCTAGATTTCACTGAAGTTCTCTGTAAGCCTTTGTTTATTATCTTGTTGTTATATGCTCTTTTTTCTGAATCTTTGTGATGTTCGCTTGCTGTGTTTTATCCATTCATCCTCTTGCGAGCATATTCTATGGATCCGTAGGAATTCTCCGTATGGAATATTGCTGAGCAGGCTTGGCTGGTGGAAACTTACTGCATGTAGGGTTGCATTGGTCACTGTTTCTTTCCTGTGCAACGTTGTGTGGATCTGGTTGTCTTGGATGTATATCTCTGTATCCGAAAAAAGGTCACCTTTGATCGACTGATGGTATACGTAAAATTCAGATTTTCACTAGTTGTGTTTAGGATCTTAAAATATTCAGCAAATTCGTCTTCAGATCCGTCCCAAATGATAAAAATGTCATCTATATCCCGCAACCACATGATTGTTTTGTTGACATAAGGATCATTGTTCGATTGCCAGGCCAATTCTTGCTCCCACCAGCCCATCGTGAGACAGGCATAGCTTGGGCTGAAGGAAAAGCCGATTGCCATCTCTTTGACTTGTCTGTACAGTTCTTCCCCAAATAAGAAGACATTCTGGGTTAAGCATAGTTTAATCATTTCCAGTAGAATTAGATTGTGGAGAGCATAATGGATATTTCTTTCTGTAAGGAAGTATTCACAAGCCTTGATATCAATTTTGTTGTCAATGTTAGTATACAGTGAGATTACATCCATTGTAATTAACTTGAATGACTCTTGCCAGGGGATTTCTCAAAGAGGTCTCAGAAGATCGCTTGTATCCTTCAGATGTGAGGTTAAATAATCTCTGCCAAGGGCACCCTTTTGGAACCAGTAGCAAACTATGTTGATGTTTTTCTGATGCCATATGTACAAAATGTAATCTCATATTTGAAGGATACAAGCGATCTTCTGAGACATCTACAAGAGATCCCCTTGGATTAACATTACTTACCTTGAATCAGTACCATACTCAAGCATTATTATTTTAGATTAAGGGCTCAGGGGAGGTGTGTATTGGTAGAAGACTGCATAATAATTTTTAAGAAAATTAGAATCTACATGTACGTTTGGTGCTTTTACTAAAGAAAGAATTTACGATCAATTTGTTCTGAAGTGTATTAGTGATAAAACAAGAGAAACCTATGGTTGAAAGATGAGCCACCATTAGAAGTTTTGGTTGCAGTAGCAGAAATAGTAGAGGATATGCATAAATGTGTGAGTGATCTAAGTAGCAATAACAACAGCAAAAGTCTTTACAAAATAGAATAGATGAGGCAGTGTGTGAGATGAATTAATAGTCTGAGGTTTGTGAGAATAAACACAATTTTGTAGGCAAATGTTTTCAGTGCTGGAAGGAAGGACACAAAGTCAATGCAAGGAATGTCCTGCAATTCAAGTTTTTTGCTATGGATGTGGAAAGAATTTTTTTTAAATGCTATAGGAACAAATTCAGGAAAGAGCAATGCCGTGACTTATAAGAAGTCTTGTATGAGACAATATTTCAAATTGAAGGAGTAGGTAAGGATCAGCCAAGTCACAATTTGATTATATGACTATAGTATCCTATAATATGTTTGGAAAAAAATTGAAGGTGGAAGTGGTTATGTAATATGGACATGAGACCCTAAGGTTATTACAGAATGCTTCTAAAGATATCAAGATGTTTGGGTATTTTATTGCATGTTTGAGTTCAAAGGTAGATATTCGGTTGGAAAAGAATTGATGTCAATTAGGGGATATGGCTTAATAGGGTGGCCTCATCAATAATTACTGGGAGTTACTTTGAACCCAAATGCCAATCCCCAAGTTTAAATTCAAGAAGTACGGAGCCAAAGTACAAATTTCAAAGCAGAATTTAAACATGTGTTTCGGAATGAGCAAGGATACCACACAGTTTGCAATTATTGAATAAAATCACATAACCCAATACGCATGGTTGTAAAAGTAAGGCGTGTTCCTTTGAGTGTTCAGGAGAGGGTGAATTATTAGTTACAGAGGTTTGGTTGATATGGGAGTTATGGGATGGGTAGAGGCAATTGAGTAGCTGACCGTGATAGTTGTTGCAAGAAAAGCAAAGGGGAAAATTTGTTTTTGCATAGATCTAAGAGCATTCATTTTTTAGGTTGTGGTTGACATGTATCCCCTTTCAAACACAGAGGAGATTTTAACTACTATTGCCGGGGTTAAGTATTTCACTTCCCTTGACCTAACCTCAGCTTACCATCAAGTAGATCTGGATGAAAGTTTATAAGAGTTAGCAATATTTAGCACTCCTATGACGGCATGCAAATAAAAGAGAATACCGTTTTGAAGAATATCTGCATTCTCTGCTTTTCAGAAGGTGACAATTCACTGAGAAAATATCTTCATTTTTCCTTGTTACTTCCTCTTTCCAAGTGTGCTGCAGCACACATAAAAAGACGAACATGCCTCTAAGGATTAGTCCTTCCTGAACAAAAACAATCCTGCCCGTAACATAGGTGTTAGGCAGCCATTAGTGCATCAGCGCATAAAAGTAGCTGAACAGCCCCATTTCATGGTAAATATGGTGCTGCTCAGCTCTCTCCCATCCACGCAACAGAGCAACTTGTTTTGCAGCACTGTGTTGCATTAATTATTAGTAACTATCCCCTCAAGTGGTTAAGATGAGTTGACATCTTTCGGGGAATGATACAATATTACAGTAAATTTTACAACAGAATATGCTGTCATGCCACCTAATCTGAAGAAAGTTTAGTTCCTGTGAAGCGAGATTTGGCAAAGAGAGTTTGATGTATTAAAGCATGATTTATAAAATGCTCTTTGTTTGCAAGCATGGGGTAGGTGGGGAATGAAATGATGACAGTCATAGATGGAAGTTTTATAGAATTGGGTGTGGTATTATTGCAAAAAATACACGGTGTAGAATAGTTACCTGCATGTATATTCAGATGTCTGAAGGGTTCAGTGCATAACAATTCTGTGATTGAAAGAGAGGATTTAGCAATATATTGGGCTTTGATGAGGTTCAGAAATCTGGTATGTGGAACTTAATTTAAGAATTGCACTGACCACAAACCTTTGAAAGAGGTCTTTGTGGAAAAAAGGTTTGGATTCTATCTGCCAGAGAACTAAAAGGATCATAACTTTTTGGTGGAATATATGCCTGGTGCAAAAACTTTCTCAGGCAATGTTTTTTATCTAGTCTCTTGTTTAGGGATGAGAGAATTGACATACCTGATGAGTATGAAGTAGATGAAGTAAGTGTCTGTGAAGTTACTGTGGGCACAATACTTGAGGAGAAATAGAAATTGGAACTGAATAAGAATAATGAATTTCCAAAGGCTGTGGAAATAGATCAAACAGGGAAGACATTACATTTAAGCCAGACCTGAAGGATGATGGGAAATAAATTTTCAGCGGATGGCAGTATATTGTTGAGAGGTACAATAACAGTTCCCCCTATAGGAATTTGACAAAAACTGTCATTATTGGCCCATAAGGGGCACATGGGTATAGTAAAACCTAAAGAATGAATAAGGGCACATTTTTGATGGCCTGGGGTAGACTTGGAGGTTGAGCAGCTTGTTAGGGATTGTATGTAATGTAATAATAGTGGCAAGAACTTGATGGTGAGACAGATCTGCCTGCCGTGGTGTCCAGAAAACTGCTACGCTATCCTTGGGAAGAGGTGGCAATGCATTTAGTTGGTCCCATGAAGGAAGACACTCAACGCCTTATCTGGTTATTTTGATGGATCTTTATGATAGATAAACACATGCATAAGAGATATTTCTTCAATCAGCATTATATTTGACGTCTTGTAGAACTGGCACAAGAAAAGCTCAATTTACTATCCGGAAACTAATAGATCTGTTGAGAGAATGAACAGCACATAGAAATATTGTATTTAGTTATGGAGGGCAAATAATTTGGATTGGAGAAAGATGTTACAGGAGAGCATCATGACGTATCAAATGGCGCCACACTCTTCCACAGGAAAATCACCATCTAATCTAAATTGTTTTAGGGAAGGGCTCCAATACCAAAAATGTGCTACGGGTAGATGGTGTGGGGGGAAAGGGGTTAAGGAAAATGGAATAGGTGTGTAGAGGATGAAAGAGCAGTGCATGCAAACTAAAAGGAAGAATGACAGTGCTCTCCCAGGGAGTTTGCTGTGGTCCAAGCAAACTGCTCATGCATGCCACGTGTGTCACCTAGAAGATTGGAATTGATGCTTCATGCATGTGGAGTCAAAACACAACTCCAGCCGCTGTAAAGCACGTTAAGACAACGGAAGCATTGCAAGGAATTTACACGTTGATGGTCGCGAACCTGATGGTCAAGTTATACATAAAGGTACCAGGCTGCCACGCAAGATAAAGTTGTACATTATACGGAGAAATACTGCAAAAGGTGATTATGTACTGATACAGGAAGAAGTGTGGGCTGACAGAATAAGCAAGAAAGAAGTCATAAAGAAAATGCTGCGAACTGATGAAGAAATTATGTATTGTTAGATTAAAGAAACGCTGCATCCAAAAATTCAATCCAGTACCAAACGTTGATTATGAAAGATACAATTTCAGTCAAGAACGCCAGAAAGTTGGTGAAACCGTTGATTCATTTGTAGAGAGACTTGATATGCTCATCAAACCCTGTAAGTTCAATGATTTAATGATGAGGAAACTATACACCTTATAGTTATTGATAGATGCTTGTCAGATTCATTCAGCCGATGAATGCTGAGAGAAACTCTTCTAGAGTGAGTGTTGATGGCTGCCAGAGCTCAAGAGTGTGCTGAAAGACAAGCTGCTGACTTGGAGGTCAGAGGTGTCCAAAGTGAATCAGTCATAAGCATAAAATGTAAGCTAAAGCAGAAGACTGAAGGACACAGAGTGCTGTCTACAGGTCGAAAGAAGTTATGTTTCAGATGCGGGTATTCTTTCCCACATGAAGGTAAATGTCCCGCCATTGGACCTATATGTAAAGGTTGTGGGAAAGAGAATCGTTTTGTGATGGTTTGTAAAGCGAAGGAAAAAGCAAGTGCGTCACAGCTCGAAGACTAAATGGCCGCAAGAACATTTCAGAGGCACCCCCACAAGGCCAAGCGGTGACATTAGTTGAGGCAAATTGACACTGAACTGAAGTCGATTGTCATCTAAACCATCATCTAACAGTTTGTCTGCCTCAGTATCCAGTGAAAGTGAGGAAGACTGTTGTGCCATGTCAATGTTTACCTCAGAGAAACGTTCACATGTCAGACTAGCTGCATGTGAGGAAAAATATCAGTCAAAGAAAAGTCGACATGTCAAAGCACCAAAGTTATACAAACATTGTCTGAAAATTACATTAAAAATAAATGATTGCTTGGTACCTATCATCATTAACATGGTGCATCAATAAACATAATACCTGAAGAGAAATACTATGCATTGTCTCCTTTGCCTCGACTTACGTGACAGAAAAACCAAAGTGTATACTTGGGCTGCATTGAAACCCATAAAAAGTCAAGGTTCCTATGTAGTGACATTAAAACACAAGAAAACGAAGGTGCAAGCACCCATCCATGTGCTTCGAGGTACAACAGCAACTGCCTGCCTGCTCTGTTTCAATAGCGCTGCTGATATTGGACTGATTTCTGTAACTTAAAACATGAATGCTCACCATGAAATAGTCAATTTCATTCATTGTTTCATTCTTTGGGAAAGGTGAAGACTATAAAAGTAAAGTTACACATTAATGATGATGTTCGTCCTGTTGCTCAGAGACATAGATGAGTTGGTTTTCATTTACAAGAAGCTGCTGAAAAAGAACTTGAATCATTACTTAAGCATGACATTATTGAGCGTTTGACTGGCCCAAAGCCATGGGTTTCTCTGATAGTGGTAGTGCCCGAAAAAAACACTGAAGAAGCTGTACTCGTATGCGTTGATATGCGCCTAGCAAACAAGGCAATTGAATGAGAACGACATCCAGGTCCACATATTCCTGATATGATACTGCAATTAAATGGTTCAAAGTTTTTCTCACACCTTAGTTTAAATAAAGGTTATCATCAGTTGGAACTCGAAGAAGATTGCATGTATATTACAACCTTTTCTGCACACGTCAGTATGTTTCGATAGAAGAGACTCAGTTTTAGTGTTTCTTTGGTTGCAGAACTTTTCCAAGACGTCATTCAATGTGTCATACAGCTGGGTGGGAATGCATTCAATTATACAATGACATATTGATTTCGGAGCTATACAAAAGGAGCATAATAAAGCTATCACCTAAGTATGTCACATACTGACTGATGCAGGCCTGACTTTTGAATGCAAACAATTGTGAGTTCCACAAGACCAAGTTAAAATTCTTTGGCCATATCTTTTCTGATGGGGGTATGACACCCGATACTGCTAAAGTACAAGTGCTGTCAAATACTTATCCCCCACAAGCCGTGTCTATAATACATTCATTTCTTGGAACAGCCAGTTACTGTTCGAGATACATACGAGACTTTGCGACCATAAGTGTTCCTTAACGAGTTAACGAAATTGTCACAAGAATGTGAAAGAAGTTTCAAGAAAATTAAACAAGCCATTGAAACCTCTACTGAAATGGCCTATTTCAATCCAAAGCTTCATACAGAGGTTGTTAACGCTAGCCCCGTTGGATTAGGTGCTATCCTGGTACAGCACAGTGGACACCCACATGCTCAAAGGCATACTGTGGCAAATGCCAGTAGATGTTTGTCCCAAACAGAATGTGCTTACTCTCAATCCAAGAAAGAAAGTTTGGCCTTGGTATGGGCTTGTAAACATTTCCATGTACTCCTGCATGGAAAGCCTTTGATGCTGGTAACTGATCATTAAGCTTTATTGTCTATCTTTGTCAGTCCAAAAGCCAAGATGTCTTCTCACATTGAATAGTGGGGACTCTGATTACAAGATTATGATTACACCATTAAGATCAAAACCTTCCTGACAACTTTTCTAGAGTGCCTATACAAGGTCAAGGTTCTCCATCCAAGAATGCTGAAGCCTACATTAATTTCACTGTAAAGTCAAGTATGCCAGCTGCCATATAGTTAGTTCAGATCATCACTGCCATGAGCCATGACAGTGACATGCTGAAGTTGAAAGATATAATTACACATCCGTTGTGGAACCGACATGCTCAACCTCTCACCAGTGATGGTGAATATTAAAAGTACAAAAACATTAAAGATAAATTATCTATAACTCAACAAGGAGTTATACAGCAATGGTTGAGAATCCTAATTCCGGAGAGTTTAAGACAGAAAATAATTCAAGTGGCTCATGAAGGACATTGTGGTATTGTGCCAGGTCGGTTGATTCCTCTGGAGTAGTACCCTCAATAAGCCCACGTACCCGAAGCACCGATTCTGTGTCAGTAACAAGAGGGATGGAGTGGCCACATAGGGGGAAGGGTTTGGGGAGGGTACTGTGTGGAGGGAGACCTGTGGAGATTGATGGTTAAGTTACACAGTATAGGCAGTAACTAAGTTCTAGTAGCTGAATTATTCATTAGACTATAAAATTGTGCACATATCCGATATGTTTGCACACTTGGATACACTTCTCCAACTTAAAATTCACTTTGGTAAAGTTCTAACCTCTTCCCACCATGTCTCACTCCAATGCAAAAGTGTGTTTCACATTTACTCACTCTGCAACTTACGTGCCCTTTACAAATAGCAGTGTGTGGGAATGTGTTAGTAGTCAAATGGTTTTCTGATTCAGAGCTCTAATTGCAATCAATACTTTTTTCTGCCGGTTTGATTCTCAATGCTTGCTTTTCTTGGGGGCATGCCATAACATTCTGGATGTCATCATGCCATTTGAATAAATATCACACAATCCGTTGTTTTCTTTCAGACCTGTTTTTGTTGTCACAAGCCTTCGAGCCTCGGCGCTTTGATGATCCTGCTCATGCACCATGTAATCGTACCACAACTGATTAGTGAGAAAGTCTTTTCTGAATGCAAGAGTTTAACAAGAAATGCGTGGTGCTAATCCTGAACAATAACAAAGACCTCTCCTTCCTGCAGTTCTGGAGACCAACAGTACCTTTACGGGCCTCAGCAGTAATTGGGGATTTGGGGCTATGTAGGACACGTGCTCCTCATAGGCGAAAGAGTCAGTAACAAGTGCCCTTCATCGGGCGTGGCTGTCTCTTATACATCGCCACACCTAAGATTGTGGCCACGTTACATCACATTAGTTGCTGTTTGCTGTGCGTTGTTGCCATTTGCTTCACGTTGTTCTGGTGTCCTGGAAACTGGCAACAACAGCTGAGTGCTGTGAATAAATATAGTTAAAACAAGGGAAGTTACACACATGGGGAAAACGAAATACACATGCATACCAGGGTTAAACAATGCCCGATGGGAGTCATACTTCATTTGACAATGCAAGAAGGGCTTTTACACTTTAAGTATCCCAGGTGTAGCTCCATACTAGCAGGTACAGTGGTTAGAGCTCCAGGAGGGCACAAACAGTATCTATAATGCCACGTGGGGTTTCATGGTGGTTAAAGACATGTAGACATTGCAAGGCAGGGAAAATCTGATATATTGTTGCCACCAAGAGAGCTCTCCGAGATGGAGTCTGGTTTCCTTATTTAGATGAGAGGATTGAAAAGAAGTTCAAGGCCTGTCATCTATGCAACTACTTCGGTACGAACGTTACTCAACATACATTTACCATATCAGAACTCGCTAAGCATGCATGGGAGGGAATCAACATTGATTTCTTTGGACAACTCGACAATGGACATCATTTGATGGTAATTATAGATGATTTCCATTAATAGAGGACCTCTCATCCCCAACTCATGAGCGAGTCATTGAGAGACTTAACATGGTTTTTGCAACATAGGGCATTTCAGCTATTTTGAAGTCTGATAATGGCCCAACATTTAACAGTAGAAAATTCAAGGATTGTCTGGAGCATCTGAATGTAAAGCATCAGAATTGTACACTTTTGTGACCACAGGACAATGACTCGTTGAGCTTTTTATGAGTACGCTGAAAATAGCTGTACAGTGTACAACTCTGGAAAGGCTCAATTTGCAAACTGTGTTGAATTCCACCCTACAAGCCTATCGTTCAACAGCTTACTCGACCACTGGCAAAATTCCTGTGACTTTGATGTTCGGGAGAGCAATGGCAACCAAGTTACCTCAATGGACCAACAAAATAGAAGGAGGTGATAATACAACTCAAATGAAGGACTTGGTTAATAAAGAAAAGATGGAAGCCTATGCTGCCAAGAGCCGACATGCAAAGATCCTTGAATTTAAGATAGGAGATCTAGGAGATCTAGTGAACGACGACAACTGCGAAGGCGAAAATCTAATGCTTCATATGATGCTGCACCTTTCCACGTTGTGTCCACCAAGGTGACTGCACAGGGTGAGGCCTTCTTTCGCCTTTGATTTGTCGTGTGTTTCTCGCATTGCCCATTGTTGTTTTCCCTATGTTAGCCTGATGATGCACATTGTAGGCCATATTTCTTTTGCACACATTATCACATAGTATGCTTGCCTTTGTGCCACATTATATTTTCACACCAAACCTGCGTATATTTTTCAGTTTTGTTATTTTTCTGGGATTTAGTCTGGGCTCCTTTGACAAGGTCAAACAACAATGCCTCTTGTTCTTTTCTCTGGTCAGACACTAGCACCTAGCCATAACAAGAGAATGCAACTGCTATTCATGAGCACACAGGTTTTGTAATATAACTGAGGACAGGGGTTCTGAAAACTCACACTGAGCGAAGGTCCTGAAGCAAGACTAGTGCATCAGCTGCAAAGTAGAATAACCACCTATGTATGCTAAGGTACGGGGTCTGCCACTAATCCCAGAGATCTATAATATATAATCATTTAGCTTCAAAAGAAGGGAGTGGGTATAGGCTAAGCTGTCTTATAACATGATAGGGATTTTTATGGTACATGGTTTGTCAACCATGCTAATGATATTTTTGATATGCATTTGTTGTCTAATTGTGGCACAAATACTGCATCTTAGAGCATGCTAGTTTAAATAAATAATATAAACTTCCTTTGTGTCTCTTGTTTGTCTTAATGCCGACAAGTCAGAGTGAGAGAGCGAAAGGGTGAGTCCTGTTGCTGCACACCCTGAGAGGGTCAAGAGTATTGTGTTCTGGTGTGGCAATTCACTTGTTTCTCTGGGAAGGGTAGGAAGGCAACTGAGACACTATAGCTAGTCGGGCTCATAGTTACTTAGGTGATATGGTGGCACAGTCCCTACATGCTGATGTTCTATGGTTTCAAGCATAGTTATGTTCCAGAACAGAATCCCTGCAACATGGCGCCACCAACGTTTTGGTCAGGTACTTATTTGCGGGAATATATTCAAAAAACACAAACTCTCTACCTGTGCGAATCCAAAAGTTCAATAAGTCACTAATTAATAGTCAACTAACAACCCATGTCGGAACATGTGACCAAGACGCACAAAATTGGTATCAAAACATTTTTTTATTGTTGTTTTATCATATGTTTATTCAGCGATTCTGATTTTTATATGAACATAGTAAAATGATACATAAGACACATCCCAGACCACATTCGCTCACCGCATCAAGCATTCAAATTCATAACCATACATACTCAAACGTCCATTCAAATCGGGCATTCCAAAGTGCAAAGATAATAAATAAATAGACGTGGACAATTCTCCCAAAGGGAGCAATTGTTCTGAGAATATTGTCCGGCTATTGCAAATCTTATGGATGTAGCTAATAAGGTGATTAGGGCAATAATTCAATAATAATCTGAAAAGGGGTCATACAATAATAAATCAGGTTAATATCATGGCATAGTAAAACAGATCAGAGAGATACACAGATTTTGTTCAGAAAAATCCACGTCATAATTATTTGCGGGAACACTGAATTGTGCTTCTGCTTGTCCACAATAACTTTGCACCTTTTGCCAGAGATGTCCGTGGTGCTAGGGATTAATCCTCCACAGTTTTTAGGGATCACCTAGTTCTGTTAGTTTTTCAAGCTTGAATATTAAAAGGTTACAGCCCAGTTTGTGTTAAACTTTGAATCCACTTTTTACCTCCTTATGGCACAACCTATTGCTAATACGGCCCACTGCCGACCGCAGTATATGCACATTTGACACAACATCGAGTCCCTAATGCGGGAGTTTCTGTAATTTTGTATTAGAAGCTGATGCAACCTTCCGCTTTGATTTTTTTAAATTCTTGGGTCACATTTCCAGCTGTGGATGCAAACACGAACACTTTTCGTGAATATACCACACCTGAAGTGTCTGCTGCATACAGACCTTATGCACATCTTGAAATTCCTCTTACCTTCTGGTACTATCAGACTTGGTTTAATGGCACCTTTCCCCATGTCCCTGGGACAGTTTTAATGGGTCCTCTCAGTAATGAGGGGGCTACTTGGACGGCATTGGCTGGGCTTATACCCTATCCAGATTTAGGCAATTTAAATCTCATGCAAACGTGCAGTTTGTACAATGTTCTTGTCGTTTTATACAGACATCTTGCACAATTTATTTCGTTTACCCAATTAGCTGGTCCAGCTAGACTTGGCCTGCAAGTGCAAGCCCAGGTGCCTGCTGTGCCTGTTATCAGTCCTGTAATTGTTCACTCAGTTATGGGCAAACTTCTTACTAATCGTGAGGAAATTTCGTTTTGGATTGCCCAAAAAATCAATCAACTTGAAGCTGTGTTTCCCCTTACAGGACCACAAGACAAGCACAGGATTTTTTACTATGTGCTTACCCACTGGACTGGTTCCAACTTTGGCTGACTGCAAAACCTGGGGAACTGCTTTTGCCACAGTATACACTCTTTGTCATGTCACTCCCTCGATGGCAGTTCTACAGAACGTCCTCAAGCAGATACAAATTGAACATGGGGCAGGTCCTGCCCTAGATTTGGGGATGAAATACATTTTCCTGTTGTCTTCGAAATAATTCTTTCTAATGTTAAAAGTGAAGCTTCTTCCTTGGCTATATGCCAGCGACTTACAGCGGTGGCGGTTGCTGACTGCGAAAGTGAGTTGTCTATAATTATTGCTAATGTATACACATCCTTAGGACACAATAGTTTGGGAACCAGATTTTCAGTGTACCACCACTTGGCAAGCCTAGTACAGACAAGGATGACAGACCAGACCTTGAATCTGCTAAAAGATGGGATAAATCTCAACAACCACAGAAAGGTAAACCTCGCTGAGGTTCGCCACCCCTGGAGTCCTCTGAACGACGGTACAATTTTCGTGATCACACTAAAATCAAGACTCCAGACAGGTATCAGGTTCCTGATACATGTTCTCCTTGTTCCTTTCAGGAATCGTCTAACCAGCAGCACAAAAGAGGAGGACGAGCTGATCGCAGACAAGAAGTGTACGTGAAACCAAAAAGGGAGACACAATGCTCATCTGACGTGAAGAGAAAAAAGGAGGACAAGACTCCTCAATACAAAGCCCAGTTTCAGAAAAATAAAGTAGTGGCTTTGACTGCTAAATATGCCACAGACAGTGAGAACACTCCTTCTGAGCAGGAGTTGGGCGGTGACTCTCCACGAGAGCGCGGCAGAAGTCACCATAGTATGCCAGAATCTCCAGGAGTTTCTGGCAGCAAAAGCAACTGATACATTTGTAACAGTTGAAACTGCGGACATCCTTGTATTCCCTCTAGACAGATTATATCACTTAGATATTCAAATTGAAGGTGACATTAAATGCACCATTAAAGCAATATTCTGGGACAACTTCACTACGTCTTATGACATTCTGTTGGTGGAGGTTGATTGGCTCTCTTCATTTGTGCTTGCATCCCCCCAAGGTGCGGATGTAATCATTCCTTCCTTTTCACACCTTATCCCTGACAAAGTCAAACGAGCTTATACATCCAAGTGGGTCCTTGTGTTGGCCCTTGCACTTTACCGTAATCACACTGGTTGGGATTACTCCTTTACGGTCCACCCCACAGGTAAAACCACAATATCCTATTAAACGGGACACTAAGGCGCCCGTTAAAGAAATTCTTTCCCAATTGGAGTACCAGGGATTAATTGAACCCTGTAGCTCTCAGGTGACTGATCCTGTTCTGAAACCAGATCATTCATATCTCATTGTCTTAGAATATACACATTTGAATATTCATACACACACATTTGCAGTGCGAAACACTCACAGTACAGCGCTCATTAACAATGTAGTTCGTAAAAAACATAAAACCCCATTGGACATTTCCAACTTTTTTTCAGTCACAATTTGGCTCCTGAGAGACAAGACTGGTCCGCTTTTAGTGCCCTAGGCTTTCAGATGTGCCATGCACAAATTCCTATGAGATATAAGGATAGCACGGGGATTTTGCACCACAAATTGTGTCAATCCTTCATGACATGACCCTGATGCTCTGTCTTATGTAGACAATATCTACTTGACGGACCATGAATTAAATCCCCACTTGGCCAGAGTAGATCGCATAATATTGGGATCTGCTGAAATTGGATACAAGTTCAACTTTAAGAAATCTAATATAGCTTTTCTAAGTGTCCTTTTTCTAGGTTATGAACTTACGAATGAGGGGAAAAGTCTTGCCCCTCATTTTTTGGAGGAATGTGGAGAATTGCAACCTCCAAACACACTTAAAAATTGCAGTCTCTACAGGGATTTTTACATTTTGGCAGAACATACATTCCTGATTATGCGCATGCATAAAACCTCTTGATGCATTTATATGCCATTATTTTTCCACTGCATGCTGGACATCAAAACACACAGATACAGTCAGATCTTTGCAATCTGATTTGCTTGAAACACGTCAACTACATACACGTGTCAATACTACAAACCGGGTCATACGAATTTTACCAGGTGTAATTGGATTTACCTATATCACCTTTAATGAGGGTAAAACAGGACCTAGAGCATATAAATCGCATTTATATTCTGCCGCAGAAATGCATTTTGCTTCCACTGAATAAATACTGGGCCTGATTCACAAAAGTAAACTGAGACAAAAGTCTAACTTTACGACTTTCAGTATTCACAAAGGGCATTTACGAGTAGTAAAGTTAACTTTTCTCTCAGTTTAACTTAAGGTTTGGTCTTAAGTCTAACTGAGACCAAAACTTAAGTTAAACTGAGACAAAAGTCCAACTTTACTACTCGTAAATGCACTTTGTGAATACCGAAAGTCGTAAAGTTAGACTTTCGTCTCAGTTTACCTTTTTGAATCAGGCCCACTGACTGCAGTGCATATGACCATCTTTAAAGAATGGCCACTTGCTCAAGGGAATGGCATTATTGTCGTCACTCCCATGCCAGCCTTAGAGGTTGTCACCAAAGCTAGCGCTCCTAACGCTAAGGCCCTCCATCCTAGATTGGCTACATCCTTAACAGCTGTTGATGTTGACTTTGTCCTTGACCCTTCTTTACAAACACAAGAATTTCTACAGTATGAGCATGCATATTCTTTGCCATCTACTGTTCTGCCTCTAGATCAGTAGAGATATATTATTTACACTGACAGTTCAGCTCAACCTGCCATAGGTTCTAAGCAGCAACATCCAGCTGCATGCGCCATCGTTATTGGTATTATGTTCAATGGCATTTTCTACCCTCAAACAACTCACACTCAGGGGCAGATTTACAAGGAAGTGCCGCAGCGCGGCAATGCAAGCCCTTTGGCTGCGCCACGCTGCGGCACTTCCAAAGCACAGGAATGCGATATATTTACAATAATATGTCACATTCCTCTGCTCTCCCCTGCGCTGGCGCACAAACAGCTGCCATGCGACGGCGCAGGCACCCTTGCACCATGGTGCAAGGATGCCTGCGTCATGGGGAGATTGTTTTTGTGTAGGAAGGGCACCTTCCTGCACAAAAACAATCGCTACAGGCATTTTCCTCTTTCAATGCGTGCTGTAGAATGCAGCACGCATTGAAAGAGGAATAAACGAGGAGAAATGAAAACCTTTCTCCTCGTTGCGCTCGCTACGCCTCCCCTGGGAGGCGTAGCATTCTAACGCATTTCCAGATTTACGATTCCTTGTAAATCTGGAAATGGGTCTTGTTCCATGGGTGTTGTGTGATAACACCTACAGCAACACCCATGGAACGCCCCTTTCATGCAAAGTGCTGCGTGTAAAGGGGCCATATTTACAAGGACAGGAAAAGTCACGCAGATTGGCTTTTCCTGTCCTTGTAAATATGGGGCAGAGAAATACGCCACCAGTTTGTCACAAAAAGTGACGTACTGGTGGCGCAGGGGGCTTGTAAATCTGCCCCTGAGTCTCTAGGAGGCTGCACCAGGCAGTTGGCTGAACTGAAGGCTTTGCTTCTTTCACTTGAAAATACGGATCTTGAATTCCCCACGCTTATAGTGTATGATCCGTATTACTGTGTACAGTTCGTTAATGACAATTTATATTATTGGCAACAAAATGAATTCAAAGATTAAAAAGGTAACACAATCAAGCATGAACTGGTTTGGGTTAAGTTGGCAAGCTTTAAAGATAGGTTGCCACTAGCTCATATAATACTTACATTTATTCATCAACACGTTTGAATGCACAGTGTCAGGAATTCTCTGACTGATGAAGCTGCCAAATCTGCAGTAACCACAGCTAAAATAGCAGCAGTTACACGCTCTAAAACACATATCGATACCTATATTTTGGCCGTTGTGAATGCAGTTAAACATGGCACCCCTTTACCAAAGGGTTATCATTCTAAATACTCTTATTATTTTAGTGACCAGAATGTTCCTTTTGTAACTATTCCTGGAGTTTGCAACCTTTGATTCCCAATGAAGACTGCAGACACTCTTTAATTGTAGCGGTACATGAGGTGTTGCTTCCGCCCATGCAGGAGTGGCAGCCACTATTTTGCTCCTACAGTAACGTTATTGGTGGCGAGGCTTAAATCAGCAGGCCAATAAATATGTCCTGTGCTGTGACATTTGTCAACAGATCAAAGCTCCACCATGGCTTGTCCACCACAAACAAACCTCTTGATTTCAAACAAGCCCTTTGGCTGTATTTAACATGGATCATTGTGGTCCACTGATTTCGGACACTGCATTTAAATTTACTTTAGTTGCAATTGATTCTTGGTCTAGATTTCTCGGGGTTTGGCTGCAGCACTCGGCTGACGCTCAAACTGTTATTAAAGACTTGCAATTCTTTGTCGATACATATGCATGCTGTGCATTCTATTCAGGGGTGTACAGACATAATATCGATTTTTTTTTTTTGGAGTACAAAAATATCGAGTTGGAAATATTGAAGGGACTGAATATCGAGAGCAAGAATATCGGTGACCAGAATATCGATATGAAGGTAAGAAATATCGTTTTGTCAATATCGAAGTCAGTAATATCGTTTGTAAAAATATCATTGTTAATAATATCGATGGATATATTAGTGTTATGTATTTTAGTATGTATTTTAAATGTATGTGTTCTATATTTTTTGTTAAGTATTGTATTTTTTTGTAAATATATGTTTTAAATTTTTAGAAGTTATTAATGTTTTTAAAGTAAATTTTGTGTTTTAGTTCCGTAGCGGGTTGTGGGTTTATAGGGGAATAGGGTGGGGAGTAATTTAATTATAGTAAATTTAATAATAATTTTCAGAAATTATTAATTATTTTTAATTAATTTTTGCGTTTTAGTTCTGTAGCGGGTTGTGGGTTTATAGGGGAATAGGGTGGGAAGTAAATTAATTATAGTAAATTTAATAATAATTTTTAGAAATTATTAATTATTTTTAATTAAATGTGTTTTTATTCCGTAGTGGGTTGTGGGTTTATAGGGGAATAGGGTGGGAAGTAATTAAATTATAGTAAAGTAATTATTAATTTTTATTTATTGGTATTGATAATTAATTTATTGTTAATTAATTATTAAATGGTAATTAATTTTTATTAATTGATTAATTGATAATTATATTAATTGTGTTATTTTTTTTAGGAGCGGGTTGTGGGTTTATAGGGGAATAGGGTGGGAAGTAATTTAATTTTAATAAAGTAATTATTAATTTTTATTTATTGGTATTGATGATTAATTTTTGTTAATTAATTATTAATTGGTAATTAATTTTTATTAATTGATAATTATATGAATTGTGTTATTTTTTTAGGAGCGGGTTGTGGGTTTATAGGGGAATAGGGTGGGAAGGAATTTAATTTTAATAAAGTAATTATTATTTTTTATTTATTGGTATCGATAATTAATTTATTGTTAATTAATTATTAATTGGTAATTAATTTTTATTAATTGATTAATTCATAATTATATTAATTGTGTTATTTTTTAAGAGCGGGTTGTGGGTTTATAGGGGAATAGAGTGGGAAGTAATTTAATTATAATTAAGTAATTATTAATTTTTATTTGTTATTATTTATAAATAATGAATTATTAATTAATTATTAATTGGTTATTTAATTTGAAAAATTATTTAATTGATAAGTATGTTAATTTAACCCTCTGCTATCCAACACTTTCCCTACAGTTACACTCTCTGGAGTGGGAATAGTAATTTTTACCCTTACGCTATCCAACACTTTCCCTACTGTTGCACTCAGTGGAGTGGGAATAGTAATTTTTACCCCTTCGCTATCCAACACTTTCCCTACTGTTGCACTCTCTGGAGTGGGAATAGTAATTTTTACACCTACGCTATCCAACACTTTCCCTACTGTTGCACTCTCTGGAGTGGGAATAGTAATTGTTACCCCTACGCTATCCAACACTTTCCCTACTGTTGCACTCACTGGAGTGGGAATAGTAATTTTTACCCCTTCGCTATCCAACACTTTCCCTACTGTTGCACTCATTGGAGTGGGAATAGTAATTTTTACCCCTACGCTATCCAACACTTTCCCTACTGTTGCACTCATTGGAGTGGGAATAGTAATTTTTACCCCTTCGCTATCCAACACTTTCCCTACTGTTGCACTCACTGGAGTGTGAATAGTAATTTTTACCCCTACGCTATCCAACACTTTCCCTACTGTTGCACTCACTGGAGTGGGAATAGTAATTTTTACCCCTACGCTATCCAACACTTTCCCTACTGTTGCACTCTCTGGAGTAGGAATAGTAATTTTATCCTCTCCGCTATCCAATATTTTCTCTACTGTTTTAGTTAATGTAGTGTATAATGTATTTTAAAAAGATTAAAAATATTCTAATTTTTTAATTTGTTATATATATTTTTATATTTTTATTTATATTATTGGTGTTTGTGTATATATATGTATTTATAATTTTTATTATGTTTTTAAACAATTTATAAGTTATTAAAACAATTATTTATAAATATTAAGTAAGTATATATATTATATTTTATACATATATGTTTATAATTTATTTTTACATTATATGTATTAGTTACAATTTTAAACATTTTAAAATAATTTTAACTATGTTTCTTTTAATTATATGTATTATTTACTTTATTTTACATTATTTTTTAAACATTAAAAAACGATATTTTTAGCAACGATATTTTTGACAACGATTTTTTTCCCGAACTTTTGTACTTACCATTATGTAGATAGGACTTTGATATTCTTGACATCGATATTTTTGTGTCGATATTTTTGTACTTCGATATTCTGACTGTCGATATTCTGTCAGTGATCCCTATTCAGGCCAGGGTTCTGCTTTTTCTTCCAAACCATACCATGATTCAATGACGTCCCTGGGTACAAGTGCATTATTCTTCTCCATAACAGCCTGAGGGCAATTCTATTGTGGAAAGAATTAATTGTGGCTTAAAGCAGTCCTTAACAGCAAGGGTATTAGGTACTGGGAGTGTTTTTTTTTTAACAATCTCTACGGGGTTCAACGAGCTTTCAATAACCTTCCTAAAAGATCTCTGGATGGGCAGACACCACACAACATACTTTATGGCATCAAGATGCATGTTCCAGACCTTGGCAGTCCAGACTTTGTGGTGGCTGCCGCAAACTTTGACGCAGATAACCATTGTGCTTTCTTACAAGACCTACCAAAATTCTGTGACGCCCAGTTCAGCAAATTCTTGCCTACGTCTCCCTCTCCGAGTGCAGACGTACAGACTACAGTTTCTGGCTGGCTTCCTAAAGTTGGAGATCTGGTTTGAGAGAAGGTGGTAATTAAGAAGGAATTTGGTCCAACCTACCTTGCTCCTGTCCAGATCCTCAGTTTACAGGGTACAAGAATTGTGATCTTTCTACTGCTTCCTGGTTCTAAAGACAATCACCTTGTCTCCATTGAACATGTCAAATTATACCAAATGGCTGATTCTATATAGTATGCCACAGGGTGTTTGTCCTTCTAAGTGAGATATTTCTTTGCAGCCATGAGCACCACATAATCTGCTTCTTCCCTGCTGGAGGGGGAGGCTGAGTCCTCCGCCGACAACATGACCAAAAGAATGACTGTTTCTACTACTGCATCTTCTGCAGCTGATGTCATTTATGCTTATCCCCTCGAGGGTGGATCCCTCTCTCTTGGATTTTTCGAGTCCTAATTTTGAATCCCAGCCTTCACTTTTTCAGCTCAGTACCTCAAGTTACTATATGGATCAAGATGTTTTTTCTTCAGACAGTTTTTCTGATTTGCATCCGCCTCCAGCACATATTTGCATTTTAATTTCACGGTTGAAACACACATATCTAGTCCCACCTTGGATATATCTCTGGATCATACTCTCCTTCCATGTGTTCCAGTGACTGATGGAATTTTTTGGGATAAAGTTCCTTTCAGTATATTCGGCCCTACGGAGATCCTGCAGATACCATATGTGTTCAAAGTTTCTAAGGGTGATGTAATAGTACCTGGGTAACATTCAGATGATTGGGATGCCAAAACTGTAAATTCTATGCTTTCAGAGCTGGAATATTATACTGTTTTTGAGTCAGAGGATCTGCATCTTAATTCTGCTACCTATGGCAATAGGTTTTGTAATCATCATTATGGACATCATTTTCTGCACAGAGCCAGTAGTCAGCATCCACATTTTAATTATACACAGTGGGAACATTGTCTGACTACCCATCACGGGAGTTCGAAAAAGCATAAAGACACGTTCACGTATTTTACAGGATATAACACTTCAAACCCCAAGTCATATTATTTCAAATTAGTTCCTACCCCACCCAAAAATATATGCTTACCCAGACCAAGCTCATATATACAGCTTCGTTTGTCATCCAGTTAGTCCTTAAAGGCCATGATTCCTGGAAGGACACAATTGATTTGAAATAGATTTGGGGAACAAACTTTTGGCAGTTTTAGGGAATAGAAACCTTATTCAGAGCCTGCTTCATTCCCACACAAATGATTTTCTTGAATGACACCATTCAGCAGGCATCATGTCTGGGATTGGCAAAAATTTAAGAAATTAATGTCCCAACAATTCCCTATATTGCCCGCTTTGATAATTGGCAAAGTTTGACAAATTACACTGAAGAACAACTAAATAGCATGGTGCAGAACAGTTGTCATGCTCATTTTCTTAATTCTATCCATTGTTCAAATCAAACAGACCTGGCCCTATACTCTCAATCATCACATTCTGGTATTATCACCACTTATTCGGTGGGAGAGTTGTGTCAACAACACTGTTCCCTCTAAGGTGCGCGCACGCACGCGTGCGCACACCTATTTCACTCCGAGCGCGCAGTGTCTTCTTTGGAGCGCACACACACACACATCACATCCCCCGAGAGACAAGTGTTCATGTGAATCGCAGCGGAGATCAACATGAATACTTTAAAAAAGCAGACAATCTGCCCCCAGCTGTGCTCTATTAAGAAAGGGCATGCAGCAAGACTAAAAGCATGACGTGTGCTTTCACAATCACTACCATATATTAGTGATTGTGAAAGACACCTCATGCTTTAGGCTTGCTGCATGCCTTTGTTAACAGAGCACAGCAGTTTGTGTGCCTTTTTGAAAGTTTTCATGTTAAATGCAGCCCCGTGTATTTGCATGTTGGGCGCTGCAATTAACATGAAAACTTTCAAAAAGGCACGCAATCTGCAGCGCTCTATTAACAAAAGGCATGCAGCAAGCCTAAAAGCACAATGGGTGCTTTCACAATCACTAATATATGTTAGTGATTGTGAAGCACATGTCGTGCTTCTGGACTTGCTGCATGCATTTTGTTAATAGAGCGTGGCTGCGGGCAGATTGTGTGCATTTTTTAAAGTATTCATGGTAATTGCAGCGCCTGTCATGCCTATACACGGCGCTGTAATTAACATGTATACTTTAAAAAAATGCACACAATCTGCCCGCAGCCACGCTCTATTAACAAAAAGCATGCAGCAAGCCCAGGTCTTTAAGTGGGCCTGATCCTGCCGGTGCTCAACACCTACAGTTCTTAAAAGCAGGTGGTGCTGAGACAGGTCCCTATCGTGCTCTTCATGTTTGCCCTCACCCTCAGGATAAAAAAAAAATCTCTCTTTATTTTTGCCCTCACCCTCAGGGTAAAAAACAAATCTCAACGCTGCAGCAGTGCAAATGCTCAAAGCCTTTGGTGATACTTTAAAGAGGCTTGTTATAGTTCTTTCACAGTTTCATCTTGTCAGAACTGAAGCATTTTCAATGGTATATTCAATGAAGCCGTAGTTGTTGCTTATTTATCTTATGCAACTAACAACCATTGACAAAGCCAATAGTCCTGGCTTGTGGTAGTTATAATGTTACTTGTTGTATTATATGTCGCAAAAACAATTGCAGCATCACAAAACAGTGTATCTGAGCTCCAACAGCCTTGTATTGAACATTCAAGAGGACAGTTTCGCTAGAGCAAGGTAAGTCTGCAGTTTTGTTATACTCACAGATTCTTCTGATGACTGTCTCTGTATTGGACTTTAATCTTTACATGTCCACCTGAGATTCCTGTTCTGTACGCCTGAGGGGACGGATAGGAGTCAATGGGAAGTGGTGACTAAATTGATGGTGGGTGAATTGTCTGTAAAAGCTTACTGTCTCGGTGCCCAGTGTAGCTGTCATTAGGGCAACTGGTGGAATGGCACCAGCATAGAGGGGTAACAGTGACTCTTTGCTCCCAAGTTATGCTGTTCAATCAGGTTAGCAGTGCTTGCACTGGAGCACATGTCTAAATGTAGGATTAATATGCAAAACCCCACATAACTGGAGACTTTAACATAAGTGTTTTCAAATAAATGCCAAATTTCACGATGGAGACACAAGTCAAAAAATGGGCAGATTCATGCTTTGGCATTTTAAGATCCCCAAGAAAATTCTTGCAGATGCTACCTTTCCCTACTAGAAGGATAGTGGTGCATAGTTTTATAAAAAAATATATATTTCTAAATTCTTCACCTCTTCTATCCCTCCATTATCCTTTTCAATCTAAATAACAGACTAACATGTCCACCACTCAAATTAATTTCATATTTCACTGTACTGATTCACCACTAATCCTTTATGGGTTCCGGAGTAGCATGCTACTCGCTGGAAAAGCAATTCAACACCTCATCAAGGGTAGCGAGCGCTATATAAATGCAAAACTTTTTCCCTCTTCTATCCCTCCACTATCCTTCTCAATCTAAATAACTAACATATCCACCACTCAAATTACTTTCATATTTCACTATACTAATTCACCACTAATCCTTTATGGGTTCCGGAGTTGCTTACTACTCGCTGAAAAAGCGCTTCAACACCCCATCAGGGGTAGCAAGCGCTATATAAATGCAAACCTTTTTCTCTCTTCTATCCCTCCATTATCCTTCTCAATCCAAATAACTGGCTAACATATCCACAACTCAAAATACCTTCATATTTCACTATACTAATTCACCGCTAATCCTTTATGGGTTCCGGAGTAGCGTGCTACTCACCGAAAAGCACTTTGATGCCTCGTCAGGGGTAGTAAGCACTATATAAATGCAATTACAATACAGTACAATAGATCTGGATGCAATGACAGAGGCAGCACAATAACAGTCGGGCGGCACACTATGGTAAGCACAGGTTTTTAGCTTACATGTTTTTAAGCCACACCCTTAATTGTATCAGCCATGCTCCTTTGAGAAATCCCCCCAGTTTTTTCATCCCACTTAAAGCCCTGAGCAAGCCTAAAAGCATCACATGTGCTTTCAGAATCACTAACATATATTAGTGATTCTGAAAGCATACGTGGTGGACTTCTACGTACATTCCTGCCACTGCATATCCAGGAAACCATCTTCAGAGCTGATAAATGAACTAATGATCATCAGTTCTGAAAAGTGGAGTGATCCCCACCTGGTAGAGCCAGCTCTATTCTGCAGAGAGTCTTGCACTGATGACCTTGAATAATTCTTAAACAGATTGTTGCAAATAGCATTTACCTTTCATTTATTTTTAATCTGGATAATGTGTGAGCGTCTATTACAGACATTTTAGGACAAATGTGTTTTGTTTCATGCAACATCCATAAAAAATATTTCTTTTAGATCCAAACAGGATCCCAGATATGAGAAATGGGAGGATGTCACAATGATTATTTGCAGTAGTATTAGTGAGCTTCTACTGTGTTACAATATTGGAAAAATACATCACTGTCCCTGAATATTAACTATAAACATAATTATAATTTGAACCAGTGTGTCTGTGCACTGTTTGTAATCTGGCCAAAGAGGACACGAGAGAGCTGAAACTGGATCATAAATTCAAAGCTGATCTGCAGAGGGCCCCCAAAATACGTTTGGCCTAGGTGCTCAAAATCCTTAGGATGTCCCTGAGCCGCTGCTGTGTAGTTAGTTAGGAAAGCAGAGGTTCACTGGTGCTGTGGAATGAGGCAGGTTGCCCCGGTATCCTAATATATATTAGTGTAGCTTTGTCGTGGTTGCAGATGCTCTGCACTGCTCCTGTTCATTTCCAACATGACACAACCAGTGTACGCCAGTCACCAACATGAAGGCCTTCCCCAGGGCCGGAATGGCCGTAGCAGGCATCAGGCGTTTGCACAGGAGGATGGAAGGGTGGGGGCCAGTTTTGGAGCAGAGGGGGCCGGTTTTGTTACTGGGAGGCAGTTTTGCAGTAAAGCTGCAATATCTGCCCCCAGTAACAATAGCAGCAGTGCTGGGAACTGGATTTGTTAAGCAGTAGTGCTTGACACCTGCCCCCGCCCTTCGGGGGTGGGGGCAGGTCTCACAAAATCGCCAGGGCTGCTTTGGGTTCTCAGTCCAGCCCTGCCTGCCCCATCAAGCAGGCCTCCTGCGTTCCAGTACCTAGGTCAGTTATCTGCACAATGAAGCAGGAACCCCCATGTCAGAACCCTTGTCGCTGCACCCACAAGCCCGGTCGGGTTCTTGGTAACCCTGGGTGGAGTTCACGGAATTGCGCTACACGAAACTCCGCAAAGTGGTAAAAAAACTCCGTCGCACTACGCGGAGCTCCGCGAGCGGCGAAGTTCAGTAGGCAAATGCTGTTCGCGGTGATTGCACAGTGCCGGATGCTTGTCCGCACTGTGCAATCATTGCGAACGGCACCATGCACAGCGCAGGCTTTCCTTTTCTGCCGCTCGAGTAGATTTTTACTAGAGCAGCAGCTTTCTCAACGCGAACGGGCAGTTTCCCAACGCGAGCATACGCGACCACTCGCAATGAGAAACCTGACCCCCCGCGTTGAGAAATCTCGCCGGGAGGTTGATTTTGCACGCTCGCGCTTGCCAACTTGATGTTGGAACTCCGCGAGCTTCGCGTAACGCAGAGTGCGGAAAACTCCACAAACTCCGCGAGCGGAGCGGAGTTCACCGCCCAGGCCTAGTTCTTGGCACACATAGCTTGGCTGCAGCGCACAGACACCTTACACTGCCGCACACAGAGGAAAGAAATTAGAGGGAACATTGGTCAACAATGTTAATTCTTTTTATTTTTTTGAGTTTTATATAAACCGAGATCTCGACTAAAATGTATCAGAGCACTTTACATGAGCACCAGTTGCGTTACAGATGGACACATTTATTTTGTTAGGTATGGGGAGATTGTGGGGCATATTATCAAGAAACGGCGTTAAAATTATCGCCACTTTAGCGGCAGAAAACTGCAGCTAAAGCGGCGATAATGGGCTTGATAATATGCCCTTGAGAATTCCAATAGAAGTCCATGTTATGGTGTCAACATGGGCTTCTATTGGAATTCTCAAGGGCTTATTATCAAGCCCATTATCACCGCTTTAGCGGCAGTTTTCTACCGCTAAAGCGGCGATAATTTTAACGCCGTTCTTGATAATATGCCCCTAAGTGATTTACCCAGAATCACAGGATGTTGAGTGTCCCTGCTGAGACTCGAACCCGGTTCCCCAGCCTCACAGTCAACCGTTAGGCCACACTGTCTGCAGTGAAGCAACATCTCTTGTCCAAAGACATGTATTTATCAGTTTTGTTTTGGGTTCAAAATCTCCACGTTCTAAAAGATTTATTTATGCTATCTAAAATGAAATTTGGAAATTATCCCAGATAGAAGCTGCTGCATGTTTAAGACAAATTGACCAAGATAATTTGGATAAAGTGCTCGCTGTTGTAGATAATAATATTAATAAGTTGTCTTCTTGTATTTACTATTTAAACAACATTGGGGTCGATTCCGATTCGGGCCGGAAAAAGCACCGACCGACTCGGAGCCGGAAAAATTACCGACCGACACGTACCAGTGGCGCCCGACACGCCAAGTACGATGCAAGCCGCGATAAATCCGACCGACACGTCAGGAAACCAAGCCGACCGACCGAGCCGCTCGGAAAATAGCAATCCGGCCGGAAAAACACGCGAATCCAACCGACCGACACGCACCCGGAACAAATCCGACCGAATCGTACCCGCCAACTCCAACCCGCAAAGTACGATGCAAGGCGCGAAAATCCCGACCGAGTCGGACGGAGGACAAGCCGTACGACCGACACGCATACAAAACCGAGCCGAAGCAACACAATACACCGCGACCGACGCGTACGCAGCATACAAAACTGCACAAACACAGCGTGAACGAAACGGAGAACACCGTACGAGACCAATGCAGGGTCCGACTCGGTCACAAGAACGTTTCCAACATAAACAAACAGCACAAAGGAAAAATCACCCAAAAAAGGCCAAACAAGCAATTAGCAAGCCAATAAATACTGGGGGGGTGGGGACAGAGAACAAAGACACACCCACAACTCCACCTATATAAAGGACACAAATCACTACCATGAGCCTTTGCAAATGCCATTCCACTGCCAGCACCCAAGAGAAAGCAACCACACACCCACAGCTCACCCCTCACACAAGCCACACACCATCAGCACACCAACAAATACCTACCTCACATACACCCAGCAAAACACACACTCACACACCCTCACCTGCACACCAACACACACATCACTCACCATCACCACCCATCACCATGCCCCCAAGAAGAATCCCAAGTTCCTAGATTGTGAATTGGAAGTCCTGGTAGACGAGATCCTCAGGGTGGAGCCACAGCTGTTTGGCACTCTGGTCCAACAGACCCCCATGTCGCAGAAAACCAAGATGTGGGAGAGGATCATCAACAGGGTGAACGCCCAATCACCATGTCGGCGCACAAAGACGGACATCCAGAACAGGTGGTATGACGTGCGCAGGAGGGTACGGGACCTGCTGAAGATAGACTACATCAACAGCCAACAGACCGGCAGTGGCCCTCCTGCCAAGCCAATATACCTCAGGCCCTGGGAGGAGAAGGTGCGGGCCATCCTTCCGCCAGTGAGCGTATATGGACTAGAGAACATCCCAGAGCCTGGTGAGTACACAACAAATGTACACAATAAACTGCCACAAAACACACACATCACTGTCAAGGGGAGAGTCAAACCATGCACACATAGCAATTACACAGCAACTAGAACAGAATCATCCCAAAATGTGTATGTCAGTCAGATAAACACAACACATGCCATCAAAAAAGTCACATCCAACTGTGCCAACACATGTACAAACACAACCACAACTACAGCTAGGCAGTGGCACAAATAGAACTAACACACACATCCACACATGTAGCCACCACAACAACACCAACACACAGTGAAGACCACTCAAAGGAAGGAATTCTGTGTATGCTGGCCAAGTCAGTGTAGCCAACAGCATCATGGGAGTCGCAGTCACACATATTGCCCCCCCCACAACTGTCCCATCAACACCACCCTGAACCATGCTCACATCACAGGGAGTGGAGAAGGACTCACAAGATGGCTGACACTGGCTACTGCTGTGGGGAGCACAAGGCCCTGCTGGCAACTGTGCACCAACAAACAGCAGGACACCACTGACTGACATCCTGAGAGACAACTTACACTCCCTGCAATGCAAGCACGTTCCATGGTGGGATATCTGGCTGGCTGGGTGGGAAGGGGGACTTGCAGCACTGACCATAGTCACCAGCACCTCCCCTCACACCCCCCCAACACAAACTCCACAGTACCCACCTGGTAGAATGCAATGCCCTCCATCCTAACACAAGATCCCACAAAGCACCACCACCCTGGGTTATGTTGTGTGAAGCACAGGGACACTCTTGGGACTCTTAGCCAAACAACTGCCAGGACAACACTCCCAGCCATCCTGTCAGCACAGCCAGCCCACCCCACAGGGAAGCAGAGTCAAAAGGAAGGAAGCATGGGCATGCTGGGAAGGGGGTGGAGGCAATAGCATGATGGGAGTCGTAGTCACAGACATTGCTCAGCCTCACAACTGGCCCATCAACACCACCCTGAACCATGCTCACATCACAGGGAGTGGAGAAGGACTCACAAGATGGCTGACACTGGCTACTGCTGTGGGGAGCACAAGGCCCTGCTGCCAACTGTGCACCAACAAACAGCAGGACACCACTGACTGACATCCTGAGAGACAACTTACACTCCCTGCAATGCAAGCACGTTCCATGGTGGGATATCTGGCTGGCTGGGTGGGAAGGGGGACTTGCAGCACTGACCATAGTCACCAGCACCTCCCCTCACACCCCCCCAACACAAACTCCACAGTACCCACCTGGTAGAATGCAATGCCCTCCATCCTAACACAAGATCCCACAAAGCACCACCACCCTGGGTTATGTTGTGTGAAGCACAGGGACACTCTTGGGACTCTTAGCCAAACAACTGCCAGGACAACACTCCCAGCCATCCTGTCAGCACAGCCAGCCCACCCCACAGGGAAGCAGAGTCAAAGGAAGGAAGCATGGGCATGCTGGGAAGGGGGTGGAGGCAATAGCATGATGGGAGTCGTAGTCACAGACATTGCTCAGCCTCACAACTGTCCCATCAACACCACCCTGAACCATGCTCACATCACAGGGAGTGGAGAAGGACTCACAAGATGGCTGACACTGGCTACTGCTGTGGGGAGCACAAGGCCCTGCTGCCAACTGTGCACCAACAAACAGCAGGACACCACTGACTGACATCCTGAGAGACAACTTACACTCCCTGCAATGCAAGCACGTTCCATGGTGGGATATCTGGCTGGCTGGGTGGGAAGGGGGACTTGCAGCACTGACCATAGTCACCAGCACCTCCCCTCACACCCCCCCAACACAAACTCCACAGTACCCACCTGGTAGAATGCAATGCCCTCCATCCTAACACAAGATCCCACAAAGCACCACCACCCTGGGTTATGTTGTGTGAAGCACAGGGACACTCTTGGGACTCTTAGCCAAACAACTGCCAGGACAACACTCCCAGCCATCCTGTCAGCACAGCCAGTCCACCCCACAGGGAAGCAGAGTCAAAAGGAAGGAAGCATGGGCATGCTGGGAAGGGGGTGGAGGCAATAGCATGATGGGAGTCGTAGTCACAGACATTGCTCAGCCTCACAACTGGCCCATCAACACCACCCTGAACCATGCTCACATCACAGGGAGTGGAGAAGGACACACAAGATGGCTGACACTGGCTACTGCTGTGGGGAGCACAAGGCCCTGCTGGCAACTGTGCACCAACAAACAGCAGGACACCACTGACTGACATCCTGAGAGACAACTTACACTCCCTGCAATGCAAGCACGTTCCATGGTGGGATATCTGGCTGGCTGGGTGGGAAGGGGGACTTGCAGCACTGACCATAGTCACCAGCACCTCCCCTCACACCCCCCCAACACAAACTCCACAGTACCCACCTGGTAGAATGCAATGCCCTCCATCCTAACACAAGATCCCACAAAGCACCACCACCCTGGGTTATGTTGTGTGAAGCACAGGGACACTCTTGGGACTCTTAGCCAAACAACTGCCAGGACAACACTCCCAGCCATCCTGTCAGCACAGCCAGCCCACCCCACAGGGAAGCAGAGTCAAAAGGAAGGAAGCATGGGCATGCTGGGAAGGGGGTGGAGGCAATAGCATGATGGGAGTCGTAGTCACAGACATTGCTCAGCCTCACAACTGGCCCATCAACACCACCCTGAACCATGCTCACATCACAGGGAGTGGAGAAGGACTCACAAGATGGCTGACACTGGCTACTGCTGTGGGGAGCACAAGGCCCTGCTGGCAACTGTGCACCAACAAACAGCAGGACACCACTGACTGACATCCTGAGAGACAACTTACACTCCCTGCAATGCAAGCACGTTCCATGGTGGGATAACTGACTGGGTGGGTGGGTGGGTGGGAAGGAGGTCTGGCTGTCAACCAAACACAATCAATGCAGACCATGTTCACACCCCAGAGAATACATAGAAATGCCCAAATAATGCAGGACAATGTGCCACACCAATATCAACCCCTGACTGTGACGACTTAGGACAATACAATGTACAGGCCCGCACCCCGAGGCACAGTCACAACTGTCAGGTGTGTCAACCACTGATGCCTGCAGAAACATGACATACATTGTTTGTGTCTCCCAAAAACAGGTGATGATAGGGACACAGCAGCAGACGCTGAGGAGTCCCAGTCCCAGGCTCAAGAGGATGCCGAGCTCACTGGCGTCGTACAGCCTCTGTCCTCCTCGGACGATGAACAACCTGGCACATCCGGTGCAAGTCAACATGCTGCACCAGCAGGACCACCAGCTGCAGCACCAGCAGGTCCACCAGCTGCACCCCCTGCACCCACCCCTCCAACGACTGTCACCACGAATACCATCCCTGCCGACATGGACAGAATAAGGAACAACACCAGCGCAGTGACCCTGGACCAACCTGGGGCCATGGACACCACCACCACCACCACCCCCAAGGTGGACCAGGGTTATCTGTGCGTGCAACTGCACACACTGCACATGTCAGCAGGGGTGGTGGGAGGGGTGGGAGACAGAGGTCGCTGCTTGCAGACGTTGCTGGTGTGCATGAAGACCCACAACTGGTACGCATAGCTGATGCGTACCAGTCCAGCACCGGAGAGCTCAGCCAGGTAGTGGGGCTCCTCAGAGACATCAAACAGCAGCAGGCTGCCCATCATGCCCGCTTGGACTCCCACATGTCCCGCGTGGAGTCCAAGTGGGATGTACTACATGAGATGACGGCGGTGCACAGGGACATTTTACAATGCCTCCGCCAGATGAACAGCAACCAGTCCACACCTCCCTGTGTGCCAACAACATCTGGTACCGAACAAACTGCAACTGCCACAGGGAGGGAGGAGGACTCTGGCGGAGAGTCCCCTGCACCGCAGCAGCCTGCACTTGAGGGCCCCCCCCAAGAAGAGGGGTCGTCCGAGGAGGGGAAAGTGAGAGGCTGATGGCCAAGCGCAACTCCCAGGAAGCCTGAACCTGTTCTGGATTTTCGCCTTTGTGCACAGACTGTTCACCCTGTTGATGGCAACACTACTCCCACACATTGCATGGGGAGTACAAGTTGGAACAATGTGTCAGACAACTGTGGCCCCGATACTGGGGATCCTGTCTACCTGGACTTTCTATTCATCTAGGAACTTGGGATTGCAAGATTCATGTACAGCACAATCCATCCTATGCACTATTATCACAGATGTATCACAATAAACACACTAATACACCATACTTGCCTCTGTCGTGATTCTAACGTGGGTGCTGTTATGGGGATGATGAACTGCAAAATTACACTGTGTATGCGAACTGCAACAGCAAGGACAACACAGGCATGTGAGTACAGGCAACGTGACACATATGAGGGAGACACACCACCAGGGCTACACAACACATACACACCTAGGCCATCTGACTCATTGCCTACACTGATGTTGCCAGGGAAGACGGTGCAATGCACAGACACCACACCCATTCCCAGTTGTAGTCAAGTAGCCCACAGGTGCAGTAAGCAAATGGCAGTCAAATGTGTGACCACAGACAACGCACATCACTAAGTGAAACACAGGTTTATTACACAGTAGCAACATGCCGTAACCACTACAGATGCAAGGTAACTCCACCTGGTAGCGGGCACACAGTCAACAACTGTAGACAGAAGGAAGTCCATGGGTGTGGCGCACATCACCTGTAGGGACACAACAGCTACCAGCCTGGATGTGCAATCACGTCGTCGGTGGACACAGTTGACCAAACGAATCTGAAAGTACCCTGTGAGGGACAGAAATGACACACAGTCAAAAGCAATGCAGTACAGGACAGAACAGCAAAACTCATGCACAATACATGTTACAAGATACCCACCCAGAACCAAGTTAGCATGTCAACACTGTTGGGGAGTACAGCCCACCTGTCACCACACATCGCAACACACATCCTGTCAAGTAGCCCATGGACACACTCCAACAGCACCAGAGCACCACCCACACATCATGCCAACTCACATCATTCACATGACACCTCAGGATACTCACATTCAGCTAAAGAAGTTGGTGATGAGCTGTGTGCGGACATCACCATCACCATCATCATCATCATCGTCACTGGCATCGTGGTCCAGGCCAGGATCCTCCACAGGTGGCGGATGTTGGTCATCGTCATCCTGGATGAGAGGCAACTCCTTCCGCACTGCCAGGTTGTGGAGCATGCAGCAGACGATGATAATCTTGCACACTTTCGCAGGGGCATATGGGAGGGACCCTCCGGTCTTGTCCAGGCAGCGGAAGCGGCTCTTCAGGAGACCAAAGGTCCGCTCAATCACTCTCCTGGTCCGACCATGTGCCTCATTGTAGCGCATCTGGGCAGGTGTCACAGGGTTCCTGAGGGGTGTCAGCAACCACGGCATGTTGGGGTATCCCGAGTCACCTACGGACAGACAAGTGCACATCAGCTGACTTGGAAAAGTGGGCGGAATACTACAGATCAGATCACACACAATGGCACAAAGTCAGTACACACCGACAAGCCAGGCACGCTGGTTCTGCATCTGTGCCATCAACCTGGGGATGCGACTACTCCTCATCACAAAGGCATCGTGTGCTGAACCAGGGAAACGGGCACACACGTGTGTGATGGTCATGTCTGCAAGACACACCACCAGTGCATTGACCGAGTGGTAGTGCTTGCGGTTCCTGTAGGCCTGCTCCTGGGCCTGTGGTGGTACCAAAGCCACATGTGTCCCATCAATGGAGCCAATGACATGCGGCATCCTCCCCAGGGCATAAAAGTCACTCTTCACGTCAGTGAGTCGTCGCTGTCTAGGGAAATAGATGTACCGGTTCAGGAAGAGCAACATTGCCGCCAAGAAATCGCGGAGCACACGGCTGAACATGGTCTGTGACATCCCACCAGCAGACGCCACAGTATGTTGGAAGGTACCGGTGGCAAAGAAGTGTAGGGCTGCCATCACCTTCACCTTGGGGGTCAGCGCTGTAGGATACGGCCGGCCAGGCTGCAAATGTGGGGACAACTGCACTGCAAAATCCTCAATCAGCTGCCTGGTGAAGCGGTACCGTCGGATGCTGTCCCGTTCCACCATCGTTGCCAGGTCTGGGAATGGCCGATGGACAGCAGGAGCCCTGCAGTGCAGAGGAGAAGTAAGCAAGATCGTCAGTCACCCCACATATGCGGCATTGAACACACTCAAGATCCCAACATACATCATCATGAGGCACAACTACATGAAGTGTGCAGTACCGGAACGACATGTATGGTACATACATGGCCAACATCTGTCAACACGGTCCTACAGGTGGCATCAATTTGTCCCAGGTTGGCCCATTGGATATCATGATGCTGTGTCACAGTCACCCCCCAGTGACATGTGAGGACATATGTGCCCCAGGCACCACAGCTCAACGACAGGCACATTCCCAGGGACCCTGTAATGCCACATGGACACTGGCATCACCTGGAGTATCATGTGTACACCACAACAAAACAAACATGACCCCCACAGGTAGTGGCCACACTTGCCATGGCAGGAGAGCCATGGACGTCTGTGACACACACGCACAACATCAGAGTCCATGCACACACAACGTGGATGTGGAGACTGTCTCCCATTGTGCACATGAAATCAGAGACATTGTAAACACTACATGCACAAAGACTGTGGAGGGCCATCACTATTGTGCCACTGGGACACCCTGGCTCAAACATACCGTCCCACATGGGACTCACGGGGTATGTGACATGACATACACAAACACCACTGTGAAATGTGACCATGACACATGCACAGATATGAACAGTTGCACATCACAGTGGTCACGTACACGTAACACCCAGGATCCTGTCCCCATTAACACGTGCACAGCCTGGGGGTGGCTGCCCACAGGTGACACCCACAGGACAACATGTACACCAACATACACACAATAGGAAATGCAGCCTTACATGCCTTATGATAAGGTTTGGACAGGCTGTCGTGATGTAGGTGTGCCCCTCACTCCCTGGGAGCTATCTGTGGCTGGCACATGTCCATCTGAGACAGGCATGCTGACCTATGCCAGTCACATATACAGTGATGCGTTGAACAGCAATGGACCGATCGGTGCCTCCGGCCGGCCCATTGCATTCAATGTGTGCGGGTACGCGTTGTACCCCTGTGCGCGTTGAACAGCAATGGACCGATCGGTGCCTCCGGCCGGCCCATTGCTTTCAATGTGTGCGGGTACGCGTTGTACCCCTGTGCGCGTTGAACAGCAATGGACCGATCGGTGCCTCCGGCCGGCCCATTGCTTTCAATGTGTGCGGGTACGCGTTGTACCCCTGTGCGCGTTGAACAGCAATGGACCGATCGGTGCCTCCGGCCGGCCCATTGCTTTCAATGTGTGCGGGTACGCGTTGTACCCCTGTGCGCGTTGAACAGCAATGGACCGATCGGTGCCTCCGGCCGGCCCATTGCTTTCAATGTGTGCGGGTACGCGTTGTACCCCTGTGCGCGTTGAACAGCAATGGACCGATCGGTGCCTCCGGCCGGCCCATTGCTTTCAATGTGTGCGGGTACGCGTTGTACCCCTGTGCGCGTTGAACAGCAATGGACCGATCGGTGCCTCCGGCCGGCCCATTGCTTTCAATGTGTGCGGGTACGCGTTGTACCCCTGTGCGCGTTGAACAGCAATGGACCGATCGGTGCCTCCGGCCGGCCCATTGCTTTCAATGTGCGGGTACGCGTTGTACCCCTGTGCGCGTTGAACAGCAATGGACCGATCGGTGCCTCCGGCCGGCCCATTGCTTTCAATGTGTGCGGGTACGCGTTGTACCCCTGTGCGCGTTGAACAGCAATGGACCGATCGGTGCCTCCGGCCGGCCCATTGCTTTCAATGTGTGCGGGTACGCGTTGTACCCCTGTGCGCGTTGAACAGCAATGGACCGATCGGTGCCTCCGGCCGGCCCATTGCTTTCAATGTGTGCGGGTACGCGTTGTACCCCTGTGCGCGTTGAACAGCAATGGACCGATCGGTGCCTCCGGCCGGCCCATTGCATTCAATGTGTGCGGGTACGCGTTGTACCCCTGTGCGCGTTGAACAGCAATGGACCGATCGGTGCCTCCGGCCGGCCCATTGCTTTCAATGTGTGCGGGTACGCGTTGTACCCCTGTGCGCGTTGTACCTCAATGGACCGATCGGTGCGCACCCATTGACAATGGGCTTGCCTGGCAACGGACGCGTTTTCGAATTTCGAACGAGTCGGTTGCTGGAAAATCAGTTGGTCACCCACAACAATGTTGCAAAATCATGTATGTCATGAAGTTGAAATTTTGAAGGATGCTGTGGGCGTGTTTTGGTGCTGCTATTCCATGGATTGGCCAGATTCAGAAGATGCAAACGACTTGGACCTATCACTTTGGACACAAGGGACAGTATCTGCCTCTCCAGCACATATATATTGCTGCCTGTTCCCCTGAGAGCCCACTTGCCTGCACTACATGCTCCAGGACGACATCTGCCACTGCACTGCTGCTGTCTCTGCCCCTCTGGACCCTGCAATGGCACGTACTGTGGAGAGAGCCCCAGCCTTCAGCCTTGAGGAGAACCAGGCCCTGCTGGACAGCCTACTTCCACAGTACAGCAAGCTGTATGGGACACCAGGGGAGCAGGTGAGTGTTCTGTGCACTGCCTTTCTGAATGTGCATTTTGTCTGACTAGCAAGGCTGAGAGTCAGCACACCACTGGCTAGCAGGCTCACTGAGTAGTTGTCACCCCCCATAGTGTGTAGTGACTTGCACTGGACAGGTATGGTGCAGTGACAGTGCTTCTGAACAGGGTTTTACTCCCCATGCAATGATACCATGTAGTGACTTCTGGAAAACTGTCCATGGGCAGCCGTGCACTGCCTGGGTACACCATGTGCCCCTGTGATTGCGACATGTATATGCAACTGTGTCATGCACGGATATGTTGCATGTGTAGTAATGGCCTTATCACTTTGTCATCCTGACAGGCTTCTGCCCATCGGAAGCATGAGATATGGAAGGACATCGTCCGGGCTGTCCGGTCCGTGGGGGTCTACAAGCGCCGGATCCGCAACTGCCAAAAGAGGTGGCAGGACCTTCGGGGCTGGACCCGGAGGATTGCACGGGTCCAGCTGAAGCTGTCGCCTCCTCGCAGGAGGGGCGGAACACGGACCCTGACCCCCACATGCTCAGGATCCTGGCGGTGGTCTTTCCAGACCTGGATGGGCAGCTGAAGGCCAGAGAGCAGCAAGGAGGGGGTGAGTCAAAGACTGCACTGTGTACTCTGTCTAACATGCTATGTGCCCTCCTCGGGCCAGGTTGAACTGCCACAGTACAGCAGTCATGTTGTCCAGGAGCCATGTCCCTCTATTGTGCACTGCCCACTCCTCATCTGATACCCAGGTGTGGCCCTTACATGCAGGGAATTCTGTCACTTAGGACTGTGTCCTTGCAGTTTGCTTGACTCAAGGTGGGAGACAGCATCTGTTTCCCTGACTCTGTGGTGGGCATCATGGGTGGGTCCATTGCTTACACAATGCCTGTATTCTGACATGTATTCAGCGTGTTACTTTGATCTGTGGTCCAATTGCTGAGCTGATCCACCACATGTGGCTGGGGTACCTGGCACACACCCATGCTGCGGGTGGGAACAATGTTTGGGCCCCAGGAGTATGTATATGACGTGTGTCACACATACTTAGCCAGCTGCCTACAGTCCAGGGCTCATCCCTCATTCATGTGGGGCTGGACAGTCATGCCTACTCCAGGCCATACAATACACTCTGTACTCCCACTCCCGTGTATCAGCGGACACATTGTGCACAGTGATTTGACCCCTCAGGTGTCTGCCTCTGTGTCAGTGTGCTGTGGATTAGTCGCCAGGACTGCTGTGGAGTTTCTTGGTAGGGGCTCAGATTGCCACTGGAGATGTGACCATAGGAGACGATACTTGTGTGACACATAGGTGTCTGATCAGCTGCCCATGCAGAATGGGGCATGTAAATGTGAAGTTCAGGCAGCTGTTCCCCATGCACAGCAGAGTGTGAGGGGCTCAGGTTCAGAAGGTAGTGTCACAGGTCTCCCATATGTCCAATAGGTATGACCTGGACAGATGAGGGTTAAGAGGATGTGTTGTGGGGGGATGTACATGTGCACTTGTGCAGCTCCAGGACTTGCATTCCCCATGACCTACTATTGTGACACAGTGCAGAGTGTTGTTGTCTGGCTGCAAAGTCATACATCACTGAGACAGTGATGTATGACTTTGCAGTCATGCCTCCGCCATGGCATGTGTCTACTGATTGGTGATCCTGCAGGGGAGTGACATGTGCTACATGCACACCATAGTGGCGCTGGCTATCAGGACATGGGTGCATCATGGTGTCTGTCGCTGGTATGCATCACATGCATTTCCTATTTGACTCTGGGCATCCCTTACATCCGTAAACCTGTACTGACTCAGTGGCAAGAGCTGTGATGTGTCCACACCGTGTCCTCTGCACTGTCCAACTACTGTGTACTTGGTGCATGTGTCAACACTGGGGTGTTGCAATCCAACAGACACCAGACAGATGGGTGCAAGGCCATGTGGGATGTGAGTGCCATGCTTGGCATCAGACTGACAATTGACTTCTCCTGTTCAATTAGTGCACTTTTAGCAATGTACAACTAATGATGCCAGGGCTTGCTCTGTGATGTGCTGTGCTCACAGTGGTGTGTGCGTTATGTGCAGGTGACTGATGTCTGTCTGTTTCCCCATTGTTTGCAGATACATCCACGGCCACGGAAGGGGACAGCTCCACGGACCAGGAGGAGCCGGAGAGCCAGACTGGGTCAGCAGCCGAGGAGTGGTCGGAGGGACCCAGTGGCACGGAGGGCGAGGGGAGCCACACCGAGGAGTCCTCAGCAGCATCCACCTCAGCTGAGGACCAGAGCAACTCGGAGGATGACTCCCTTGTGGAGGCGGGTGTCAGCAGCCACCACACCCCAGCTAGTGTTGCTGTCCCCGCCACCACCAGCACCACCACCGCCCTCCCATCGGCTCCCATTCCCCAGGTCCGTGGAGGCTCCCATGTCCGGGAGCGTGTCTCCTTTGGGCCAGGCACCGCACCCCCTGCCCCTGTGTCCCCTGCTGCCCTGAGTGAGGAGTCTGTGTACCTCCTTCGCCAGCTCCATGTAGGGCAGACAGCCATGCTGAGTGTCCTCCATGCGCACACCGCGCTGTTGACTCAGCTGGTGTCGTTCATGGAGGGCATCTCATCGGGCATGTCTGACCTACAGAGGGGCAATAGGTCCATGGACTCCTCCCTGACGGCAGCAGTGTCCCTCCTCAAACGGTCCCTCACCCCTCCTGCCTCTGCTCCATCCACACTCCCCAGCACCTTACCCATCCCAGGCACACACACACTGGCACAGGCACACACCAGCACACACACATCCAGCACACTGACACACACGCCAATGACAAAACGCACACGCACGCACATTCAGGGGACTGAAGCCAGACTCACAGGGGATGGGGCCCTGGAACACACACACGCATCCACATGCACTGCGCAGTCCTCAGTTCCCTCTCCCTCCAAAGCACCCTCCCTTGCCTCACCTGCAACCCCAAAGTCACAGCAGCTCTTCCTCTGTGACCTCGGCCTCTTCCCCACCGATGAAGCTGCTCCAGCATCCCGGGGGAAGAGGAAGCCCACCCACACGGAGCAGAGTGCCCCTCGCCCCCGGACACCCTCCCCCAGGTGCAGACGGACTGAGGCCCCCACCCGCAAGTCCCCCCGGAGTGCTAAGAGCAAGACCCCGCCACCGCCCTGCAGCTCAGGCACAAGGTCTCCGTCCTCCATCCCTCAGGCCCCCACTGCACAGGTGCCCCCACCACACCCTGCCCCAGGTTCCCCCACCCACAGATATACCATCCCCAAGATGCTCCGGCCTTCTCCCCTGCCACTTGCTCTCCCAGCACCACACCCCCGCTGCGCTTGTCTGTGCCACTGATGTGGTGAGGGTGTCCTCCCCCTCTGTCCAACCCACCTTGCCTGTTCCCCATTCTCCTCCCCTGGAGGTAGGCACTGCAGTGGAGTCCACTACCGCCCTGTCTGACTTGGGCACTGCAGTGGCGGACCTGTCCACCCCATCTGCAGGGTCCACTGCAGTTGTGCCGGCACCCACGACATCTGTGTCATGCCCCCCAGTTGTGCCGGCACACACCATGTCAGACACCTCCACTGCAGTTGTCAGTGGCTCTCCAGCACCCACCACCCCTTCCCTGACTCCCCCTGGTGAGCCCTGATCCTGTCCCTGCGGTGCCTGGCCTGCCCCCCGGTTGCCCCTCCTAGTGGATTGTCCCTGGTATTGTGCAGGCATGCGTAGGGTGACATCTGCCAGTGTCACCCTGTTTGAACTTTGACAATGGACTGGCCATTGGCCTTTGCTCTAATTTCTTCTGGACGTCGTTATCAAACAACACATATGCTGAATAAAGCAACTTTCTTTTCTCTAGTGCTCATGCTTCAGATGTACATGTTGTTGGTGCAGCTAACCATGCCCTTGCTGCAGTGATGGTGATATCTGGTCTCATGATTATGAAGTGTTACTGTGCAGGAACCCATGTGGTCCAGGGGGAATGTGTCCTATCATGTGGTGTATCCATGTCATCAATAGCAGCATCTGAGGGTGTCATGTGTTCAGTATTTGGCAATGGGTTTCCTACTTACATTGGCAATTTCATATCTGTGGCTTCCACCCCTGCACATCTGTTGTGCCTGCCATCGTTGCATTTGTCTACTTCCCTGACCGTGTTGCCATCTCCAGTGGACATGCAGGTTTGGGCATCAATGGGGAGGGACTCATCCGTGTAGTCAGTGCAACATTGCTATACAAGTGTGTTGGATCTGTGCTGATGATTCCGTTGGCACATCCATGACCAGGCTGATGTGATGGGAGCCCTCATTTGGTGCTAATTGTTGATTGTGTGACCAAGTGCTCAGCTGACATGATGGGGCCCTACTGAGGCAACATATGGCACAGCTTTCCTCACACAGGAGTGGAGTCCCCTCATGGCAGTGTGTACACGTGTGACATTGCCTGCGCCCAAGGTGTGTGTTGTATGTGCATGTCTGTGTGTTCACTTCCATTCATCTGCGCATGCTGTGATCCCTAGTGTTGTACCTGTTTGTGATGCTTGCTGACTTGAGCTATGTTCCCCCAAAGTCTTCTCCCTGTGTTCTCTGTGATGTGGGTGCATGGCACATTACTGGTCATCAGGGTGTCACCCATAGGTGTGTTTGCTGTCAGGGCAGAGTTTGTGTGCAGACGCAGATGGGTCACAGTCAGGTTTCCCTTTGGCACTTGTTGTTTGCCCCTGTCATGTGATTTCCAGTTTGTGTTATCTTTCAGTGATTGTGACACGTTGTGTGTGTGACTGCTGGCACTCCTTAGGGTCCGGGCTGCAATGTTGGTTGTTGTCTATGTGTGTTCTTTGTGGGTGACCTTGGCTTCTTCATTGGTGTGTGACTGTGGCTGGGATCCCATTGGTCGGTGTGGTATTGCCGTCATGTCCATGTACAGCGTAGTGTGCAGTGTGTCAGACATTCAGGAGTCTTGTTGAGTGTCCATGTGTGATGTGTTTCTACACCTTGGTTCCCACCCACCACCCTGGAATAGTCATGGGTGCATGTGCAATGTCACCAGTGCATGTGTACTTCACTGCTGCACATTGTTGGAGGTCGAGGGGTGTGGCGTTGAGTGTGTGCAGATGAGAGTTGTTGCCCGGCTAGGCCCCTGCCTCCATGTTGGCCTTGGCTTACTGGCCATGCTGATTGATTTGTGCTTGTGTAGGTGTGATGGTAGTTTGTTGCTCAGGACACCTGACTGTGGTTCACAGTGTGAACGACATTTAGCTTTGTCATCACAGTGGTATTTTTATTCAGCCCAGGGTCACCACATTGTGGGGGCCCTGGGGGTGGTGCTGTGGTGTGTCTGTGACTTGCTGTGTCAGTTGTTGTTCCTACGTGCCTGTGTGACATGTGTGTTTTGTGCTCCCTCTCACCTGTCAATGCCTGCTTGCCCACATAGGGGATTTGGATCCATGAGTTACCTTAGTGTGGCAGTGTATGCACATCTGTATGATTGGTATTCAGCTCTCCTCATGTGTTGTGTTGTTGCCTGGGGACACTGGCACCCCCACCCCTCACCTGCTGTGTATGATGACAGTGTTGGTCTGCCTGTTTGTGTTTGTGCATCTGCACCACTGCATTGGCATATCTTGGGTGTGCCATTGGCTGTATGTTGTTTGGTGTGTTTCCCCTGCTGTCCCTGGGACTCCTAGGTCATCGGTCAGCACAGTGATCATGGTTTGTGTGTCCCATTGCTGCCATGGTATGGTATCTGTTCACCTCACATCTGCTGTCTCCACAGGGTATCTGCATTTGTGTGCCCATTGGTGCAAATATGTGGTTCTGCATTCTGATGGTCACTTCTGTCATTGTGTCATTGATGACTGTTGACGGTCTCAGCCCCCATGGGTGTTGTTTGTCTGCACATGGCCAAAGGAATGTTTCATTTGCACTGCAGTATTTGGCTCCCCCAATTTATGTTGCAATGGGACACATACACTACTTTGCCACAGATGAGTTTTTGGTTCTGTGACCAGGAATGATCCATGCAGTTTGGCAGTTGCAGCTCTTTCTTTGTCAACAATTACCTTTTGGTCACTGTGATGATGAGGGTGTAGACCCCATTGCCACAATGGTCAAAATGTGCTTCAGCTATGGACCCCACACTTGCCTTTTGGTCACTGTGATGATGGGGGTTTAGTCCCCATTGCCACAATGGTCAAAATGTGCTTCAGCTATGGACCCCACACTTGCCTTTTGGTCACTGTGATGATGGGGGTTTAGACCCCATTGCCACAATGGTCAAAATGTGCTTCAGCTATGGACCCCACACTTACCTTGTGGTCACTGTGATGATGGGGGTTTAGGCCCCATTGCCACAATGGTCATGGGCTGCTTGCATTGTGGGTGCCACACACATATATGTGTGGCACATGTGCTAGGGGGTCACATTGTATGTTCAAAGTCATGTTCGGTGTTGTAGGCATTTGACACAGCCTGCTCACACGCTTGTCATGGTGGTGGGGGGATGTCTTAATCTTGCATTCCCTAGGTTGTGGTGTGCTTGTTGTGTCATGCATTGTCCATCCTATGAGTGGGGGTGGTAGTAGTGGTAGGCATCCAGCCCCCTGGCTAAGGGTGGTAGTAGTGGTAGGCATCCTGCCACCCTGGCTAAGGGTGGTAGTAGTGGTAGGCATCCTGCCCCCCTGGGTGAGGGTGGTAGTAGTGGTGGGCATCCTGCCCCCCTGGGTGAGGGTGGTAGTAGTGGTGGGCATCCTGCCCCCTGGCTAAGGGTGGTAGTAGTGGTGGGCATCCTGCCCCCCTGGGTGAGGGTGGTAGTAGTGGTGGGCATCCTGCCCCCTGGCTAAGGGTGGTAGTAGTGGTGGGCATCCTGCCCCCCTGGCTAAGGGTGGTAGTAGTGGTGGGCATCCTGCCCCCCTGGGTGAGGGTGGTAGTAGTGGTGGGCATCCTGCCCCCTGGCTAAGGGTGGTAGTAGTGGTAGGCATCCTGCCCCCTGGCTAAGGGTGGTAGTAGTGGTAGGCATCCTGCCACCCTGGCTAAGGGTGGTAGTAGTGGTAGGCATCCTGCCCCCTGGCTAAGGGTGGTAGTAGTGGTAGGCATCCTGCCACCCTGGCTAAGGGTGGTAGTAGTGGTGGGCATCCTGCCCCCCTGGCTAAGGGTGGTAGTAGTGGTAGGCATCCTGCCCCCGTGGGTGAGGGTGGTAGTAGTGGTAGGCTTCCTGCCCCCTGGCTAAGGGTGGTAGTAGTGGTAGGCATCCTGCCCCCTGGCTAAGGGTGGTAGTAGTGGTAGGCATCCTGCCCCCTGGCTAAGGGTGGTAGTAGTGGTAGGCATCCTGCCACCCTGGCTAAGGGTGGTAGTAGTGGTGGGCATCCTGCCCCCTGGCTAAGGGTGGTAGTAGTGGTAGGCATCCTGCCCCCTGGCTAAGGGTGGTAGTAGTGGTAGGCATCCTGCCACCCTGGCTAAGGGTGGTAGTAGTGGTGGGCATCCTGCCCCCCTGGCTAAGGGTGGTAGTAGTGGTGGGCATCCTGCCCCCTGGGTGAGGGTGGTAGTAGTGGTGGGCATCCTGCCCCCTGGCTAAGGGTGGTAGTAGTGGTAGGCATCCTGCCCCCTGGCTAAGGGTGGTAGTAGTGGGGGCATCCTGCCCCCCTGGCTAAGGGTGGTAGTAGTGGTGGGCATCCTGCCCCCCTGGGTGAGGGTGGTAGTAGTGGTGGGCATCCTGCCCCCTGGCTAAGGGTGGTAGTAGTGGTGGGCATCCTGCCCCCCTGGCTAAGGGTGGTAGTAGTGGTAGGCTTCCTTCCCCCTGGCTAAGGGTGGTAGTAGTGGTAGGCATCCTGCCACCCTGGCTAAGGGTGGTAGTAGTGGTAGGCATCCTGCCCCCCTGGGTGAGGGTGGTAGTAGTGGTGGGCATCCTGCCCCCCTGGGTGAGGGTGGTAGTAGTGGTGGGCATCCTGCCCCCTGGCTAAGGGTGGTAGTAGTGGTAGGCATCCTGCCCCCGTGGGTGAGGGTGGTAGTAGTGGTAGGCTTCCTGCCCCCTGGCTAAGGGTGGTAGTAGTGGTGGGCATCCTGCCCCCTGGCTAAGGGTGGTAGTAGTGGTAGGCATCCTGCCACCCTGGCTAAGGGTGGTAGTAGTGGTAGGCATCCTGCCCCCTGGCTAAGGGTGGTAGTAGTGGTAGGCATCCAGCCCCCCTGGGTTGGGGTGGTGGCGCGCATTCAGGCCCCTGTGTGCATATGTGGCATTGGTGATGGGCATCCCGCCCCTATGGTGCTGCTGTTGCTGGTGTAAGTATATTCAGATTCCCAGTGTATGTGTGTGATGTGTCGTGTACGTGTTGTATGTGTTTTGTGGTTGGTGTCTGACTTACCTTCTGCGCCGTACGCGTCCGTGCCTGTTCCGGTAGTAGATGTAGAATATTGGTATGATCGGGACGAAGGGATTCATGGTTGGTTCGTGTCGTTCGTCCTTCTCGCTGCTTCGCGTCGTCCTCGCCGCTTGGCTTCGTCCTCGCCGCTTCGCTTCGTCCTCGCCGCTCGCGTCGTCCTCGTCGGTGCCGTGTTCGCCTCGTAGCCGTGGATCGTGTTGTGGCGCGATTCGGAGCTTATGTGCGCCTCTCCCGGATGCTTTGACGTGCCGTGCGTAGCGACGGGTTCGGCGCGTACGGAAAGCGCATCGTACTTGTTCGGCCGGACGGGGCTGCATTTTCCCTTCCGTGCGACTCGATTCGGCGTTTCCGGATTCGCCTCGGTCGGAGAACAGGACCTGGTTTGGGTGAGTACGGCTCGGCCGGAATTTTTGCTGTTGTGCGCATCGTACTTGCTCGTTCGGTGTGCTGTACGGATCGGTCGGGAAACTGGCTTTCGCATGGCTTTTTTCCCGACCGAATAGTATTGGGTGCGCCTCCGACCGAGATCGGAATCGGCCCCATTGTGTCATCTGGTATTGATATTATGCAAAGTGATATGTCATCACTCTATCTTGGGTAAAGTCAACTTAGATCTATTATGCAGTTTAGTGGGATGCTTCAAACACTTAAAAATGGGTGCGTATCATGGCACTACTTGAATTACAGTGATTTATTCCTGCCCTTCAATTTAATACGCAAACAACAACTGATGGCTATGAAAGACGCAACTTGCACAATGCTGCATTTAGAGAAATTAGAAAAATTTCCATTCACTATAGCTGAAACCCCTTCGGCTGTGTGGTTAATACACAAGGTTATTTTTTTGTCTAGCTCGACATTTCAATTAAAAACTTGCATGAAATATTTCCCTATAGGTAGATATGAACCGCTTGGAGCAGCTTCATTCATGAATTATGGTCCGTCAGTCAGTAAACTTTATTTTGATCACTATAGATCAAAAAAGTACAACATAGAACAAAACACTTACAAACACAAATAACAACATAGGACATTTAAAATGCTCATTTGTCGGTCCATTACAATAGCAGCACAATGAAGAGATAAAAATTTCATTTAAAAAGATCACAGAAATTCACCATAAAAATGCTTTTCTTTAAAAAAAAAAAGAATAAAATACAATGAATATCTTCTATAAATATTAAAAGACATAGGTCCGCAGGAACTCGTCCAAGTGGCACGATACAGTATGGAGGGACCCTTCAATGAGTGGCAGCCTGTAAACTACCAAGAGAACACTTGGCACGCCTAATCCACATTGCCATTAGGAACTTGGCTGTACAGAATACAACAGTACGAGATGTATCTGACTGCAGTATTCTGTACGCCTCCTTGTACTTTCTTACTCCCAGGTTTCTGCAAAGTGGAACTATCGATTTAGCTCGAGACTGACTATACAAAGGACAAAAAAATAGAACATGCTCAATTGACTCTGGTCCGCCTTGGCAACAAGTGCAATTTTCATCCACCATGTCCACTACTTTACACCATTTCCTTTTAAAAGGTTTTACAGTTAGGCACCCATACCTGAACTGTAAGTATAGCTTCCTTGCTAATGGAGGGACAATTTCATCTATAGTGCTCTCAAATAACGGGGTCAGTTTAAAATCAATAAAAGCAGCAGAGAGCGATTATTTACAATTTAGGGGCCGATTCCGATTCGGGCCGGAAATCTCACCGACCGAGCCGGACCCGGAGAGATTTCCGACCGAATCGGACCCCTGCAGTCCGACCGAACGAGTACGATGCGCACGTATGCCATCGGACTCGAAGTCGGTCGGACTCCCATTGAAGTCAATGGGAGCCTGTCGTACAACGCGTACGCGGGCTCCCATTGACTCAATGGGTGCGATGCGGACAAGTGCGCCCTCTACAGCGTGTACGTGGCGAAGCGATTCGCGCCGTACACGCACAGGTAGGGGGACCCATGGGTCCCCCTGTGTGCGACTCGCGTGGCTACGCATACAGGGGGTCCGACACGGACCCCAAAGTACGGCTCCAACAGCTCTTTCGAGCCGGAGTGCGCGGCTCGGTCGGACTGCTCGCGGCGCGCATCGTACTTACCCGGCCGGGAACGTCTCCATTGCGCGGTGCGAGTCGTGTCCGTGCGAGTCGGTCGGTGCGGTTTGACCCGGGATCGAGGCGGTCAAAGCGGTCGGGACGCCCGGACGAGTCGGTCGGCGAATACGCATCGTACTCGCTCGCCCGGACGCGCGTACGGATCGGTCGGGAAATAGGGCTCCGAATCGGATCCGGTTAAGCCGAATCCGATTCGGAGCCCTACCGGCCGAGATCGGAATCGGCCCCTTAGTATGTTGTCAGTCTCAGCAATACCCCAGTAAACAGCTTTGAGACTAGTTTTATAGATCTGACCCAGGGTTTCTGGTTTGTCCCAATATATGTCAAGGCTTAAACTCTGTAACAGGTTCTTAAGAGTACGGAGCCACAAGATCTTGCTCACACATGTTGGTGTCATTAAATCATGGAGGCCCACCCTATAAGACTCAAGTGCTGTGGTAGACCATAGCCGATGCCAAAACATAAGCACTCTGAGCTCAATTTTGTGAATACATTTTTTATGGGCCAAATCTAAATAGAGTGGAGTCAACGGGGTACTCACCGGAAGATTTAACAGAGATCTAAAAAATGTGTGTTTAATTACTGACAAATTACTGAGTTTTGAGCAACCCCATAGCTCTGCACCGTATAAAACTGCTCCTAGACCCTTGACATTGAAAATCTCTAACACGGGTGCCACCCTTCTGGATATGGTTTTCCTGTGGATTTTTGATATATTTACCATTTGTTGTATCAGGGATAGCTGTGCCCTTTTTATCTGTGGAACCCAACATAAATTCTTTGTAAGTTTTATACCAAGATAATCGAACTCAGCCACTACTTCTAAAGAGACGTCACCCACATACAACTGCTTCTTGCACTTGGTTGTTAATCCGGAGGAGAAGATCATACATTTGGCTTTGGAGCTGTTATGCCTGAAAGTCATTCAGCAATTGTTACAGCCCCTGAGGTGACTTAGAGATAAGCAGTGTGTTATCCGCAAAGAGGAATGCAAGGGCCCTCTGCCCTCCTATTTTTGGTGCGTCATACCCATCCCTGCTCAAAGACTTTATAACATCATTTATATACAGAGTGAACAGTGTGGGTGGTAATACGCACCCCTGTCTTACCCCTTTGTCAATATGGATTACTTCCGTTAATGCCCCGTCCTCCCCCTACCTCACTGGGGCCAGGGTGTCAGCATGTAGCCTGTTTAAGATGTTCAGAAGGGGAGACGGAACTCCCATTCCTTCTAGGACGCCCCATAGCTTGTCTTTGGGACCATATCAAAGGCTGCTCGAACATCAAAAAAGGCAACATATAAGTTGCCGTTGTTGATAGTCACTTCCCTCCAGTAAGTACAAATGAAACGAAAAATCTGGTCTATGGTAGTCACATTTGATCTAAAACCTGCCTGCCACTCTGAGTTGATATTCCCCTCACAAATCCAGTCCTGGAGACGATCAAGCACCTGCATGCAGAACATTTTCTGAAGGGAATCTATGAGACTAATAGGCCTGTAGTTCGCTGGGAGTGCACGATCCCCCTTCTTAAAGATGGTAACTATTTCAGCTAGCTTCCAAGAATGGGGGATGTCCATGCCTGAAAGGATACTGTTAGAGAGAAGATTGATGTATGGACCCCAGATTTCTGGGTTTTCTCTATATAGGTCATTGGGTATCCTATCAGGCCCTGGGGCACGGCCTGGAACACAGGAATTGGTTGCCTTTACGGTCTCACTTAGCGAAAATTGCAAGTTATTGGGCTCAAAGGAGACAGCACTATCTAGTGAGACACCACTAACATTCCCCATCCTAAGCTTGTTTGTGTACAGTTAACTGAAGTGTGTTACCCACTTGTCTGGTTTAATGCAGAAATCAAGCATTGGCTTGTTTACACTTGAGGCCGCAGCTGCTGCTCTCCAAAATACTTTGGTGTTCCTATTTACCAGAGCCTCATGCAGGTTCAGCCATAGCGAGTCTTCCCACTCCCTCTTTGCATTAATAAGCACTTTCCTATGGTGTGCCCTAGATTTAGCAATCTCTACTTGGGATCTGTTTTTTTTAATGGAGGCAAGGAGCTCACCTTTTGCTACTCTACAAGCATCATTATACCAAGACTCAAGCTTTGGGCAAGATTTCTCTTTTCTTCTAAACTTTCCCAAGACATCCCTTATTTTCCACCCTAGCCTGCCGTGAGTTTTTTGCCATTACATCATTTCTCAGTTCACTGGGGAGTTTAGACAGATGTTCATAGTCTGCAGTAACAATTCCCTTGATAACATCGAGGGCTGGGGAGTTTTTAACTACCTAATCCCACCTGATGGATCTAAGGTTGTTGGTGGGCTGGAGTTCTCCTATCTCACAGTTACCCCTGCCCCCGTGGTGTGAAGTTGTTTTAATACGTAGTGTCAAACGAAGGGCATTGTGGTCGCTATCTACTCGATCTATCACTTCCATATCCTTGATAGAAGGCCAAAGCTCAACATGTACCAGGAAATAGTCTATTCTACTGCAATGGCCCAGTCTATTAAAAGTGATTTTACCCATGCGATCCGAGGGACATCTACCATTTGTGGCTCTAAGATCGAAATTAAGTGTTAATGCCAACAACTGGCCTGCTTTTGGAGTCCATCGTACGTCAGGTAGTTCTAAGTGGGGTATACCCCATTGGTTATCTGTCTCACAAGTTAAATCATGTGGGGCAGCAGCCATCGGTTCAAAGGTTGAGTTAAGATCTCCTGCCACCAAGGTAAGGTCTTTACCGCCGTGTTCCGAAAGCAATTGCTCCAGTTGGTTAATGGTGGTAGTTTTTTCATTTTTACCCTCTACTCTATTGTATACATTGTATATTTTTGGAGATAGGCCAGAAGGAAACAGAAGTCTAAGTGCTAGGATATCTTTAGAATCACAGGGCAAATTGCTAATTCTGCATCCAAGCGTGGTTTTGATCCAAATGCCCAGCCGCCCTGAGGGCCTACCCTTTACAGTCTTAGTTGCTTTGACACAAACGGTTGTATACCCATTTCTATAAAAAGGTATAAGGCACCATGTTTCCTGAAATAGGCATATATCGAAGGTATCAATGAATTTACCCCACTCGGCGTCAGGCAGTAGTTTAGCTATTCCTGCTACATTCCATGAAGCAATCCTCACCAGCGTTTCCGGCATCAGTTCAACAACCAATGGAGTGTAGCTAGCATTGAGGTTTCTATCAGTAGGCACAACATGGAATTTAATTGCCGATGACACTTCCTGCATATTCAAACAATTGCTAAAAAGCCCTGAGTGTACCTCCTTATCCTTAGGGTCTTTCTCTTCTTGAGAGAGGTGTGTCGGCAGACTCTCTACCCCCATCTCAGCGCCAGTATGCAAACAGTTAGGAGTCATAGGCTCCAGTCACGGAGAATCCCTGCTTGCTCCACTAGTCTCTTCCCCTGCCCCCCTATCGGACTTAGCACAATGAGGTCTGAAGGGATCTGGCGGGGCACAAAATTTGAGTTGAATGGTAGTATGTGCGTCAGAGATTGTACGGGCTTCAATTTCCATTAGTCCCTCCACTAGGTCATTACTTACAAAAGAGACCCGAATTAGGTCTTCCATACCATCTGGAGTTGAAACCCTCTCTACTTTTAAGATATCGCTCCTGATGATCGAGTAGCAGTGTCTGGTTTCACGGAACCAGTAAGTGACTTTATTTATCAGGGACTCCTTATCTTCCCATGAACTGAAAGGCAACTTGGGGACATGAGCAAGATATACATCTGCACACACACACACACATCTCCCCCTCTAGGCTCCACCTCTCGGCCACCAAGGTCTAGCAGGGGGGATAACGCAAGGCCCCTGAGTCCCCCTCCACTGCTCCTTGCTTTCAGCCCAGGGCTTTTCATACCACCTCCCTCCACACGGCCGCCGTGATGGCATCCATTCTCCACTATTTCTCAGATGATTTTGCATCACGGGTAAGACTGTAGGGGGCTGGGCACCCATGTTTGGAGGGGGCGGCACAAATCTGATGGGCTAGGTGGGTTATTAACATCGCCACAACTCGTCTCGGGTCTCCCCCTTCCACCCCTCCCCCACCCATGCAACAGCACATATGGTTTTTAGTATTACCCTCAACCAAGCTTTCCCACAGTGGCAAGGAGAATTTTGACCTGCTCTCTTAGCTCTTCGATGACCCCCATCAAACTCCGAAGCATTATGACAGTCTCAGTGCTCATACAATTCCTCCTTGTGGATACGCATCTCTCTGGTTCAGTGTCATCTGTGCTCAGTATAGCATATCTATTACTTCATTCTATTCTTGGTGCTTTTTGTGTTGCAGTCACTCTTTCACGGCTAGCAAGGTGTGGCGGACCCTCAATCTCCTCGGGCACTGACAACTGAGAGTTCAGAAGTGGCTTTTCAAACATTTTGTGAACTCGCTTTGCTGTGTCACTGGAAGGAACCTTTAAGCTCAGTTTAGTTGGCCCAGGGTTAGAGGAGATAATGTTGGTGCACTCTGACAGTAGCGAATCTATCCTATCTATTACACTGCTATCCACTTTCCTGTTTGGTGTTTTTTTTCCCTTTGGTGCCCTAGGGGCCCCTTCTGTAGCCTTGCATTTTCCCATCTCGCCAGCCCTGTGATTTAACCCAAGGAAAGAAGATAAAAATAAAAAATAGATAAGTGGAAAAAAGGTGAAAAAGGGTCCCAGATAACCTTGAGTTCACGGTACCTGGTCTGGATGAGTTTGGGTCCATCCCTATACATATTGTTGTGAACAATACAGTAAGGAAGTTTACATTACTGGAGAAGAATGTGACTCTTCTGTCGGACATTCACTCATTGGCAAACATGATAAAATCCACAGCACATATAATACTTCAGCACTGAATTTGGCCTGTTATTTAAAAGGAATCACAGTTTCCGCAATTCTCTCCCTTATTATGGTACTTCTAATGGGAGTTACTTGAGGCTTAGTAATCAAGATTACTGCTGCATGCAAGCTGGAGTCCCGTATATTTTGTCTATTTCCCAGTTAGTTTCTTGTTGCTGTTCAGGCTCTGATACTAAAACACCCGGATCCTTCTCAGCCCTTTGTTGGAGAGGTAGATGCCTAACAAATGGTAGTAGTAGGAATTCTGTCTCAGACAGACCTGAGTATTGGATGTCTTCCCCCAGTCTCTTACTATTCACATAAGTTGACTCCTACCAAACAAAATTACTCTGTAAGAGATAAAGAACTGCTGCCTATTAAGAAGGCTTTTGAAGAGTGGCGTCAACACCTATTAGGAGCACTTCACAGAGTTACGGTACTCACCGATCATAGAAATTTACAATTCCTAAAGTCCGCCAGAGCATTATCAATGAGACAATTGCGTTGGACACAATACTTTAGTGACTTTGATTTTACCATACAGTTTCAGGTTGGGAAGAAAAATTGGAAAGCAGATGTCCTGTCCCATTTTGGATACGAACCTGAGGAACCCATGTGCGACCCTCCTCCTATTATAGCTAGGGAGCATATCATAGGCACCATCTATTCTGAAAAAGAATACATGAAGACAGTAGCAGAGGCTCAAAATTCTACAGAGGTAGAGGGTTTAGCACAAAAACATAATGGAATTAAGATTCAAAATCTTTTATACATTCAAGGGGGGTTGGTGGTACCTACACAACACTTGCAACAACAAGCATTAGAGTGGTGTCATGCTCATCCCCTCTCTGGGCATCCAGGATACAAAAAAACATTAGAACTCTTACGACAACACTTTTGGTGGCCCAATATGGCAACCGATACCAAGCATTATATCCAGACATGCCATGTATGTGCTCAAGGGAAAGCCTCCCATCAGGCTCCTGTAGGATTATTAAATCCTTTACCCATTCCTCCCACTCCTTGGCATACCGTTTCTATGGACTTAAATGTTGAATTGCCAAAGACCACACAAGGAAACACAATTCTCCTAGTAGCAGTGGACCTACTAACCAAGATGGCCCACTTTGTTCCTTTGAAAGCACTCCCCTTTTCCAAACAGCTGGCTTCCTTGTTTGTGAAACATATAGTCAGGTTACATGGACTCCCTTCTGTTATGGTGTCAGACCGAGGCCCTCAATTTATTTCTAACTTTTGGAAGGGGCTGGGTGCTTTGTTGCAGATTGATGTCAGATTTTCTTCCGACCATCATCCTTAAACTGATGGTCAGATAGAAAGAGTAAATCAGTGCCTGGAACAATATCTAAGGTGTAAACTTCTGCATTCGACATCAGATTGGGCTACGTTAGTATGGATAGCTGAATTTTCATAGAATAACAGCTGGCATTCTTCCAATAACTATTCTCCTTTCTATTGCAAATATGGTTTTCACCCTTGACTCATTCTGTTACCTCCTCCTCTCTCTAGCCCTGCTCCTGCTGCCCTTGAATTCGTGAAGAACTTGCATGACATACAGATAGTAGCTACAAAGAATTTGGAGAGGGCTAAGTCTGTGTACAAGGAAAAGGCAGATCTCCATCGACGTTTAGAACCTACATACGCAATAGGAGACAAGTTGTGGTTATCCACCAGAGACATTGCTGTGAAGGGGTCCTGTAAGTTCAAACCCCGTTTTATTAGCCCCTACAAAATAAGTAAAGTAATTAATCCTGTAGCAATGAAACTAGACCTTCCTGCTACACTAAAGATACACCCTGTTTTTCATGTGTCTTTATTGAAGCCAGTGGTAGCTGGTACAAAATAATGAACCTGAATTTAAAGTTTAGGCTATCATTGACTCTAGAAGGGTGAGATGAAGGCTACAATACCTTGTGCATTGGAAAGGTTCTGGTGTTGAGGATCGCACTTGGGAGCCAGCAAATCATATACACGCCCCTCGATTGTAGCGTCTCTTTCATAGACGCTATCCTGGGAAACCTAAGCCTCGGGGGGGAGCTATAGGGGTGGTGTACTGTCACGTCTGCTGTGCCCTCTCTGTCTTTCACACAGGCTATGGCAGGGGAGTATAAAACTCCTCCGATCACGTAGTAGAACGCTTTGCGTTCTAGCATTTTGGGAACACGTCAGCCTCTGCTTCCGGGTCACTCACCTGTGTACTTCCGGTCCTTCGGGGGGGTCTTGGCGTTCCTTCTCATCTTCCTCCATGGCTTGTGCCATTCTCGTCCACAGCTTCCTGGATCCACATTTAGGTCACTTGATTTTTTCCCTGCAAATAAAAGAATAAACCACCAGTTACTCTGCATTTGCGGTAACAGCGCACATTGCACTGCCAATTTTTTTGCATCACTATAAGTCAAACAATACTTATCTGAGCCTAGATTTCCCATCCTTGGAGATCTCCTTTTTCGTTGTTTGTAATAGCCAAAGCTTGTTCCTGCAAATAACAAGGAACACATTGTTACTTCTTCCTGAATTTAAGGCGGTATAATGTATAACTTAAAAACTGAAAATTTCATTACGATACTTTACTAGCAAGTTGCTAGGACTTTATTTATTTTTTCCACTTCAGTTCTCCTGTTACTGTGGGCCAATCCTTTTGTAACATAGGTGGGCACTACTCTATTTCCTTTCATTTCTTTTCTACACTACATTTTGCATTACCTCATTGGCATTTCTGCTTTTCTTTCCTTTAGATGAGACCCACAGATCCCACTAAGACAGTCTGTCACTTGTAGTGGAAGAGGGGAGTTGTTCAGGTAGTTTAGAGTGATACAATATACCTTTAATACCATTATTGTAACACAGTGCGCATCCCTTTCACATATTCATACATTCTGTTTATCTTGTTGCATGTAGGAAACACTCCTGACTGCCTGGCCTTACCCTTGAGTGGGAGACACGTGGGACACTTTTCTTTTCCTCCTCGTTTTCCTCTCTTCCCCGGATTCACCATTGGTGCTTTGACTTTGTTGGGGATAATGAGTGAGTAGGGAAAGTTGGGACCTCATGTCTTGCATGTGCTTCCTGTGGAAACATAGGTAAGAGTCTGACAGCAGAATTTTCATGTGGCTTCTGCTTCTCTCTCTCTGTACCTGGATGTGGCGTTATGGCTCGAGCTGTCAAACTTGAAACTGTGAAAACAGGTTTGAGTCTGTGCGTCAGCTTAACATCATGTGATTCTGGGTGGGGCAGCATAATTTTGGATCCACCCTGATTATTATTAATTAGGTCACAAATATGTGTATTAAGGGCCTTATGTACTCATATGGTATGGTGTGACTAATGAAGTAAAACCATATTGAAAGTGAATTTACCATGTAACTTCAACATTTATATATGTGTGTACACTAATGCTTCATTTACAGTAACAACAAATTGCAGTTCAAATGTATATTTACACGTGAGCATTTCAATAATATTGAGTAATTTTTATGTATTCACGTATTCATTTAAAGGTATTCTGTATTTGCTGTATACTGGCACATGTATCTATCAGAATTGTATCTTACACTTATAATGTGACTGTCTATGTATCTGTATTCACGCAGTTACAACGTGTATTGAACCTTAGCTTTTGCTAATTTGACCAAAGGCCTTAAGCAATTGGATTTTGCAATGTTTAACCTTCAACATGAATGTTTTCTTTGGGTGCAGTGTTTTTCTTTTCTCTGCAGGTGTCTGGTGCATGATCTGATGAATGGAGAAAGGCACATTGAACAAGATAGGGCGGCGTGAGGGGAGTCAAGGGAGATAAAAATTAACAAGCAGAAGGGAGGACTACTGTCTGTGCAGAATGAGGATATGTAATCCAAGGCCACTTTGAATATGTGGATCAAAGAAGAAGAATTATGAGTGTATCTGCCAAAGAGTATCGTTTGAAGGGGGTCACTAATTGGTCCTTTGATACAGTTTCTAGTAGGTCTTTCTGTGAGTTTAACTAGGGAATACTCTTTAGCTTTGGTCAGATTCCTTTCAGACTCAGAGAGGTACACACCTCTATGCGCTATTCTCATTGTATTGCTTCATACTATGCAATACTCTTGCTTTAAAGTACCTCTACAGACGTTCTCATAAGCAGACACCTTTCTTACTTAACCGATGTAATCTGGGTTTCATTTAACACTCTTTAGTGTAGGTTATTTGGAGAAAATTAGAATATCTCATGCATTGTAGACAAGAGGACCGAAACGTCCAATCCTATAACCATACTGTTTGTCTTATACTTTGCACAATTGCTACTGAAGCCCTCACCTGTTACTTGCTATTGAGGATAAAGATTGTTTACCAATTTGGCTTTCCTTAGATAATTTTTGCACTGTTAAATTATGTTTCTGAGACTGATTTATATTACTTTGGCTATCAATTTGTAATAAATCCATACTTAATCCTACTTAAAGACTCTGGGCTTCACTGTGTGACTAAATGGGTTGCACTGTAATTATGAATGGAAACTAAGCCTAACTCTTTTATTCCTCAAGCACCCTAAAAATATCTGTCACATGGGGTAAGAAAGGGGGGCCCAAATTCTGTACGTTAGCATGAGCAAATCACTTAAACCTTTCCAATTCCATAAACAATGAATGGTGACCTTGTTTAATGTAACTGGTGCTCCTGTAAAGCGCTCCAATACCTTCGGGTCGAGTTTGAGCACCAGATAAATGCAAAAAGAGGTAAAACCGAAGCCTTCACATCAGGAAAAACAAGTAGATACATATTTGATGGCCGGTTTGTTCATAGGGAACCCAGAAAACCTTGATGCTTCCAGGCTTAAATTGGGTGATCTTGGGCAAATTTTAGATTTCACCAAAACTCTTTTTTACTTCATTATCGCCTACGCAAACACATTTAAATATGTGAGTTCAGAATACCAGTGGTACAAAAACTTACTGTTTTGATTTGATGGACTATAATGTTGCTTTATAATAATCTGGGACATGTACAGGGTTTACATGATAATTGTCTTACTTGTTAGTTCACCAATAGTTTAAGTTGAAAAAAAATCACTTTTAATAACTATGTCTCAGTGCAGTGCTAAAATGTGATTTATTAATGTCAAATATTCCAAGGCAATGAAATATTCTTTTATGAATTGTGAAGAGATTTTGTCATATTTTGTGTGATGTTTATTACATGATTTACATAGCAAACATTTTCAGGGCTTAGCTCGGGCAAGGGCTCCAAGATCCCAACCAGACCCTTGTCTCGGCTCTGGCTCGGCTCTCCCTGTTATTATATTGGCTCGTCCACCTCTAGTCTATCATTCACTTTATATGATGAAGAGACTGTTGGGATTTGTGTGGTTGAGGGCTTGAGCATTACTCTTATTCATCTTCATTATGAATATGTACTTTACCATAATGATGCTCATTTTAAATATTCCCACTGTATTTGTAACTTAATCTTAATTTTACATTAAATTTCAGTTGTTGCATCTTTATGGAAGAAAACTTCAGTTTCAGGTTTTACTTTCTATTGAGTCTGTGAGAATATTTGTTAAAACAAAAAGACCTGTTTATCACATAGTCAAATAGCAAGATGTTCTGTGGATCACAGTCAAAATGCAAGAGGATCCCCTAGCAGGAGTAATGGAGTCAATACAAATCAGAACACATATTTCTACCCTAAAACAGAAGCTTCTAGAATCAGTCGCAAGTCTACGGAATTGTACTAAGATACAAGCAGGTGCAGGGGTGAGATCCGTGTAGTGGATGGAGACAAACTTCAGAAAGTAACAACATTAATACACATTTTCAGACAAACAAAGAAAAACAAGCACCTTCCCTGGGGTGTCTTGGCAACTCATGTGTTGACTTGAAGATGGGATATTTATGTTTCCCAACTGCATACTGCATTCTTTGTTGCACCCTGATGGGGGCATGAAAGATGCCACCTAACGGCACCTTATGAATGCCCCAGCCAGAGCCAGACTGGGGAACCAACAGCAACCCTGGCAAGAATGCTCAAACAAGCCAGCTCCTTTTGTCTCCTTGCAAACTCTCTCCCTTTCCATCTATGCACTCTCTATCTTTCCACTCTCTGATCACTTTATCTTTACTTTCCTTCTCCCTCCCTCTCATTCGCTCTCCCTAAAACTCCTGTGTCAGCTGCATTTAACCTTGGGGACCTGGGGAAAGTGACAGAGGCACCAGGAGTGGCCCTGGGCTTTCAAAAATCGTCCTTCAAGGGCTGCAGCCTACCATGAAAATGCCCAGAGGTATGAAAGACCTGTCTGGCCCTGGCCACAGCCCTTTACACAACAGTATAAAATCACTGGAGTTGAACGGGATCATTTTGGTACAGGCCTTCTAACGCATAGTATTTGGGCTCCTTTTTCATTGCTCCCTACAATTGAACTTTCTAGGTGCCTGACGAGTAAAAGGAGTTAGGATCAACTACAATTTAACAATTACAGTGTAACCCATTTGGCCACACAGTAAAACTCTGAGTCGGAAGATGGGATTAAAAATGACTTTATTGCAAATTCAAAGCCAGACTGATATACACAAGTCTCAGGACCATATTGAAAAAATACAGGATTACTACTGGCAGACCTAAACAACGAATGAAGATTTGCGTTAGCAACATAAAACACACAAGAAATTTGGTAATTGTGAAACATAAGATTTAAAAAGGATTTGATCATCAGAAAATGATTTGTGGTCCTCTTGCCTGTTATGCATGAGGAAAATATAAAGCTCCTAATCTAAATCTCTTCTAAATAATACTGGATGAGAAAACCCTAATTAGTTCCATTAAAGGAGAAAGGTGTCAGCATAGCAGAACCAAGGAAAAGAATATTGTATAGCATGAAGCCATACAACAGAGATGTTGCAAAGAGGTCTGCACCCTTTAAAGTTTAAAAGGGAATCGGACCAACCCCTAAGTGGGTTCACAAATTAAAACCCACAAAGAACATTAGAGAACCTCTGTCACGTGCTCCACAACTCATCCACCTTCTCACAGTAAAACCTTGGCAACTACACTTACACTCCTTTCTTCTGATCCCCACACACTGAAATGTCCTTGTATTCCTATAGCTTCCAGGCACAACATAGACCATCTTCCTCCCTTCACTCGTTAGCATCCCTCGTCTTAGCCACAGATACTCCTTTTGAGCCTCACTATCTCTGTTGCACGTTGAGCCTTTCATTTAATCATGAGCTCATGCAAGTACACCTGCAGAGAAGAGAAAATACTAGGCCTTGGTGGAGTGACAAGAAACTCCACTGTCCTACGTGGAGTTCTGCAAGCAGCAGAGTGAGGTAAGTTGCGCTGCTTGTGCTGATTTTTAGCACCAGGAGTTTGTCCTGTGATGTAAAGTCCATGCGAATCGCACCAAGCCCAGAACAAGAGGGCACAGCTTCTTTCTGCCACTCGAGTAGATGTTCTACTCGAGCAGCAACTTCCTCAACGCAAGTGCCGTTTTTCTCACCGTGAGCGGTTGCGACATGACGCGACCTCACGCGTTGAGAAATCTCGGCGGTTGGTGGTCTAGCGTATTATTTTCCTCACGTCGCGCTCACCAAATTAACGTTGGGGAGCAGCGACAGAGGAAAAGTTCTGCTTCGCGCCACTATGCGGAGCTTTTTAGCATTTGCGCTATACGCGGAGCACAGAGTGGATAAAACTCTGCAAACTCTGCGAGTGAAGCTTAATTTTTTACCCAGGCCTAGGAAATAAAATCGCAACCCAGGCAAGCTTTGTCATTGGAAATTAAAACATTGAATCCAATTGCTAAAGGCCTCTGTTCAACTTAACGTGTTAAATGCATGATTAAGGATACATACACAGTTGCAATATAAATTTAGAGTACTATTCAATAAATGCATGAGTTTATACGAGTTAATCATCATTATTCAAAACACATAAATGCAGATATATATAGGCACTGCAATTTGATGTTACTGTAATGAAAACATTAGTTATGTAGACACATAAATATGTCAAGCTTACACAGTGGATGCACCTTCTGTACAGTTTGTGCACCACATCACATTAATAATGTTACATCACACGTATACATGAGGCCATGTGAAAAAAAAGATACATTTATATGTGGCCTTGTCAAACATGTAAGGGTGGAGCCCAAATTACGCTGCTCCAGTCCCCCTCTGCTGGTGAATTAAGCCTTCACAGATTACAAACAGATCATATCAGAAGAATAATCTAAAACCTTGTGGTCTTGAGCATCTTTTGTCTAGAGTCTTCCAGGTGTTTCATGTCATCATAATATTTGATACTCACTTCCTCTTTACCCCTGGTTAACTTGTGCATACTTGTATCCCTTAAAAACATAAGTAGGAATATTCTCAAAAGAGCAATTATCAAAAGAGGTTTTAAAATGTCACCGAGAATTCCAATTCCCAAACTTCCAAACCACTTACCTATTGAAGCAAATAAAGAATTTCCAATACTACTAGCCAATTTATACACTATTGTAGACAGCTTTCTAATTTTTAAATCATTCAGAATTACTCCTACAGACAGGATTATGGCACCAGAAATATCTCCTACTACTTCTGTGGCACTAACACCTCGTCTAGTTCTAGGTCTTATTTCCCATACAGGATCATTAAAATGATCCACGTGGTAAATCTTCGGGAAAACTACACCAATATAAGATATACTGTGCCATCCATTGAGCAATTTTTATGCATACTATCCACAAATAAAGTATTCTCCAGGCATCACAGGATCCCGTTCCTCCAAAAAAAGGTCATTCTTCCCCCTCACCTCAAAAACATGTTGACAAATAAATAACAGGTCCAAATGACTCTGGTCAATGTACATACACAGTTTTCACTTACGCTGTCAATCTAAAGTCAAGGCAGGCAAATTTCCCTTCACCTGATGTTCAATGTCTTCACTACTCCACCTTTGGTGTCTATAAGATCTTTATCAGTTTCAGATTTGGACTCTCTTGATCTCTCCTTCTGTCTTCCACTAGATTCAAGAATTTCTTCTTCACATCTGACATTGCACAAGTTAAATTATGTCTGTGTGCATATGCAGTGTCTAGTGGCTTAAGGGACACTAAACATTTGCCTGCATTCTCTGCACCTTTAAAATAAGGATTCTTATTAAAATGTTTGAACATAGAAACTTCTCAAAGGACTAAATCATAATTCGAAAATTAATATTGGAAACTATCCAGTCCCATTGACCTGCTCCACCAGACCCAAAGCCGCAGGTCTGTAGCTACAAAGCAGTCTCTGTTTAACCTGTAAAACGGCACACAGTAGCCTTAGGATTTCATTGTTGAAGTGTGTGTCTTGGTCTGATTTCAAAGAAGTCGGGAAGCAAAATCTGGGTATTAACTCTCTCAACAACAATTTTGCCACTGTGAGACTTTCGTTCCTTCTTGTAGGGTATGCCTCAACCCATTGTGAAAAGATACACGCAACAATCAACACGTGCCTCAATCCATTGCACACAGGCATCTCAATGAAATCCACAGCATCCTATGAAATAAACCACTTGACCTCCCCATGTGTCTCAATGTCACCGCAGTTTTTTCCCTACATTGTTCAATTGACACACAACACATCTGTGGCACAACGCTTCAGCCATCAACCTAAACCTTGGATTAAGCAGAGGGGCATATTTACAAGGAGCTAACGCCTCCCCAGCATCACTTTTGTGACGCTGCAGCATTTTTTTTTAGCGCCATATTAACAAAGTGACACTAGAGAACCTTAGCGTCACTTTTCCACTGCTAGCAGTTCTTTACCGCTAAGGAAAAGCTGTTGTTAAAAATTACGCTAACACACTGGTATAAAAGCAAAACAGACCCAAATCAATTAGGCAAACTCAACTGCGCCATGGATCTACTGCTATTGCAGCTCAGAGCACCAATGAGACCACCACCACCACAGAGGCAGCTTAGGAGAAGGGATCAGACATACCGCCAGAGAATAAACCTCATTGACCTCAGGGAGGAAGAGGTAATTGCCTATTACAGACTAAGGAGGGAGTCCATTGTCCACCTCCTGCACCAGATTGCACCAAGGCTGCAGCCAACATCACAGCACTGCACCAACATTCCTCTGCAGGCCAAGCTACTGGCTGTCCTGCACATGCTGGTGTCTGGAACTTTCCAACCCATCACAGCCAGAGTGGCAGGAGTATTCCAGGCATTCTTCTCCAAGTTCCTGGACATCATCATAAGCCTCATGCCCCAGTACCTCTACTTCTTCAACACAGCGCAGCAACAACAGGAGAACAAGCAAGACTTTTATGCCATTGCAGGATTCCCACATATGTTAGGGGCAATGGACTGCAAACGTGTACAACTTGTGCCTCCAGCGGCAACATCACACATCTACCGCAACAGGAAGCACACCTATTCCATGAACGTGCAGGCAATCATGGACCATCTGGGCCTCTTCATCAACGTACTTGCAAAGTACCCTGGCAGTGGTCATGACTCATTCATCTTCCAGCATTCGGTGATCAATGAGCTCTTCCAGAATGGGACCTATGGGAATGGCCATCTGGTTAGTAACTATACCTCAATCACATGACAGACCACATGGCAGTCAATTATGTAGGAATATGTTGACATATCAGTTTTGGTTTGAATGAGACAGTGCATGCATAGTTGGTGAGGGCCTATATACTTGTGCCATACTACATGGCGTATGCACAACACATTTCCTACAAGTCACACATGTCAAGACCACCTATGTCACTGAGGGCCACATGTACAAGTGAACTGTGCTGATGGAGTATTACTATTCTTGATGCTCTGGTGGAGCAGCTCCCCAAATCATGTCAATGTGGCCATGTAAAGTCTGTCTGCATGACATTGCATGGCCTCATTGGTATGCAGTAAAGCAAGTTACACCAAAGTGCAGCTTTCATTCACCCTACATTAAGGATGTCTACCATGGGCCTTGTGGTGGCCTTTCTTATCCAGCACCAATGGAGATCTTACACATTTCCACAAAACCTATGTACAGGGACCATGGGAAAGTGTACAAATAGGGTGTCTCCCAAGGAGAGGTGAAATCATGATACATAATCACATGTCTCTTTATCATGTCCAATTACTCTGTGACCAGCATTCCGCATGACACATAGAAGGAGGGAATTGCACAGATTGTATGTTATTGGTGCTGGAATGTGTCCATTAAAGCATGATGTCATGTGAAGACACTAAGCTGACACACATGCACCATGGTGCAAGGGGGTGTGTTGGCACTAGTCAATATTATGTGATGTTGCGAATGTGGACAAATCGTGGAAGCAACCCCAGAATGGCCAGTGGTCAACCTGGTCCTGACTCCTAGAGACAGACAACACACTGGTAGTCATAAGTGCATTTATTTACATGTGCATATGTTGAAAGGGCTCACAGGTAAAGTTCATTGGACAACATCCCCAAAGGATGTTTAGAGCCAGTGGATTTCCAGACAGAGTCTATGTGGGGAACATGTCATAGGACATGTTGAGGAGAGGAGTGCTTCAGTCAGGAGGATTACCACAATGACATTAGGAAGGATAGGCCACATTGACAGTCCACAAATGATCCAAGGTGAACAGTGCAAAGTCAAAATGAGGACAGTGACAGCAGATGTTCCCTGGCATGTTAATCAGCACTGGGCTAAAGAGAAACTGGGTATGTGGCACAGATGCATGGTACCGCAGACTTCTTCTTTGGAAAGATGTACCGTCGACATCTTCCTCCTCTGATGTGTGTGATGTCTCCAGTGAGGGTGGTGTTATAGATGCGGCAGCCAAGGGAGGCACACACACATCAGGGGAGGAAGATGTGGATCCCGTGCCGGCAGCAGCATTCATCTGTGCTGACACATGATGCAGCACAGCAGTGAGGAGGATCTGCTGGTTTTGCAACACAGCACAAGTGGGAGTCCTGCTTCCAATCCATGGACTCCAAGATGGTTTAGATTGCCCCCAGCTGGTTGGCCACCTTGCTGGTGCCACTTTGGCAAGGCAGTTGTTAATGCCTCTGCCTCATGACACCAGCAATATCAGTTAAACAATTCTGGACGAACCCTGTCGATGTGTGGCACCATCACTGGTAGGCAGTGTTTGGAACCCACTGGGTTTGTTAAAAGACCCCTCACACACCAACCTAGTTGGTGTCATGCTTCATCATTGAGTCCCAACCGGGTGGCCGAATGCCCCCCGGTTGTGCTACGACGCCTGATTACAGCGGAGCTGGTGTGGTGCAGAGATGTGTTGTGATGTGAATTAAAAATATCTCTGAGAATCCTTGCCTCTTTATGTTTATTACTGGCGGCTCAGGATATGGTTAAAAATTATGTGTGATGCAACTAAAAAGAAATAATTATCTTGTAGTTGGCTATGTGATGGGTCTACATGTTTCAGCCCGCAAGAGAATGTAAGAGGGGCTTTCTTCAGGACCGTGAAAATAAAGTGAGTGGCAAAAATGTGATGCCACGTGAAAAGTGCAAACAGTAAAAATGGTACCTACACACGCGCTAAGGTGTGTGGACTGCGTGTCTATGTACTTACGGACACGTATATAAAAGATGGACCTGTGGGTAAAGAAAGAACAGCACAAAACATGTATGTATACATGATATGACGAACAGATAATATATTGGCAGTGATATTAAGCAACATAAAATGCAATCTTAAGTGCTATGGTCATCCAAAATGACCTGCCTGGTGATGGTACCTGTAACAAAATACATATCTATATGGTGAACATGCTACATGCAGAATTGGTGCAGCAGCTATTATGGTTAACAGTCTTAGCGTTGCTATGAAGCTGGGAGGCTTCTGTGCGGTAATCTAGTGGCAACATGAGGTTGTCACGATGGTGGCCGTGATCACCTTTTTTATACAGTATTGCAGCATGACTAGGTGCAAGACTGGCCACAGTGTTGGTAGATTGTACATTTAAAATGGTGAGCGCACACGTGAAAAAACCGGCATTATGCCGTCAAACGTGGCGCGCCAAATAGTTTAAAAACAAAGCACGGAAAGCCGGAAGCGGCGCTTATGTAGAAGATATTATAATTACACTATGGTTGAGTGTAAGTGGCTGATCGGGGCTCGGGAGGAATTCGCTCCTATAAATGACTCTGGTAAGAGAAATAAGGCATGTGAGTTGCAGGAATAGTAAATGCTCACGGAATACTAGTGGATGTGGCCCGCAGCGCAACCTTACTTGGTATCAGAGCGAACCCGCTAAAAACCTGTTGTGGTCTCTCGTCGTCCCGGATGAGAATGGGGGCCGGTGTGGGCTTGGTTAATGTAGTTGTTGGAGCCATGGAGTACGTGCCGGTATGAGCGCCGGGGGGCCGGGCTATGCGAGGCTGGAGCGAGAGAAGCGTATGCGCATGTGTAGCTGGGAGCAGGTACTCTATCCGCATGCGCGCACGGGATCCGAGGGTGTCTGAAGGTGCGCATGCGCAGTCGGCGGCATGTCGCGCGGGAGAGGAGCGCTCTGGCTTATTAGCAGTAGTGCTGGAATGAAAACGCTGTAATAAAGCAGGGTTGCAAGGGTGGGGCGCTCTGGCATGTCTGAAGTAGTGCTGTGATGAAGCAAAAATGTAAAATGTAGACGCTGGATTTTGGATATGCAAAAGCACAGTGTTCTGTAAAGAGCACATAACGTGGGGGGCAGCATGACAATGAGATGATGCTGAGGGACTTCAAAATTGGAGTCCGAGAGTTCTGCAGGTGTATCCTGTTTCTCGTTGGGTAGATGGGGCAAGTGTAATCGCGCCATGTGTGGCGGTGGGCTCCGGGATCTCTCAGGGAGGCTGGATTGGCCATAAGTGTGCTTCGTGCCAGCAATATCAGCCAGGGACTGCTGGAGGCCATGGAGTGGAGAGTAGGTGCATCTGATGGTAGCAGTGTTGTCTCTATTGGGACTGAGGCACCCACGGATTCCCTCTAGGGTGGCCACCACAGCCTCCATTCCTGCCCCCACCTGCTCTGCCAACCCCCGCTGGACTCCTACTGCAGTACATTGGAAGGTAATCTGTGGGTGCTCGGAGTCCAGGGGTCTGGGTGGCGTGGCAGGTGGTGCCTGTTGGTTGTTAGGCGGGGATGTGGAGATGACACAATGCTGCTGATCCTCCCTATGTTCGGAGATGGGTTTCCCAGTGGAGTCCAGGAGTTCTTGGAGGGTGTCCTGGTCGATGGTTGTCAGGTTGCCATCATCCCAATCATCACTGATGTCTGGGACAGAGTGCTGGCCAGGGAGTGAGGGTTCATCCTCTGCAATGAGATGGGGAAATGCTATTGGTGATGTCTTCTACATGTTGACATGGGTAAAGCAGTTGACGAACAAAGTGCAATACATTACACTTTCAGTTCCTCATTGTTGCATAGGACAGCTGTTACGCAAGGGTATGGATCTCAAATAGCACTGTATTTCCCTTTCTAATGACTAGATCGCAGCATTGTTGTCACTACCACTGTGTGTCTACTCTGAGTGGATGGGCCCTGTCATAGTAGTCAGATTCCAATCACTGACGTTCATGCCATTTCATTATGACCAGAGTTGGTTATCTGCAGGGTATCACACATTGTTTTAATCAGACCCATGCACTTGTATGTGTGCATGCCTCCTCTGGCTGTTCCAAATTTGGTCCTTGCAGCTGACTTACTGCCACACAGTGATGGCACTGTGATCATACATTGACTCTCATGTGCGTATGGGTAAACAGACATAATATCGAAACAAAAATATCGAATGGACACAATATCGAGTCTAAAATATAGAATGGACATAATATCAAATGGACATAATATAGTCGTTAAAAATATCGAAATTAAGGTAAGTAATATCGATAGTTAAAATATCGAAGTACATAATATAGGCATTAAAAATATCGAATTTTTTATAATATCGAATTTTTTCTAAGTGTATTGTATGTTAGTATATGTGTTAAAAGTGTATATTAGTTGTTGTAATGTATGTTTAATTTTTTAAAAGCAATGAATTTTATGTTATTTAATTTTTGCGTAATTTAGGGGCCCATTACGATGGCGGGCGGAAGCACAACCGCCGTGCTGGCGGATGCAAAAACCACCAGTTACCGCCGGCACGCAGCAGTCCACACGCCCGCCCAATTACGATGCGAAAAGTAGGCCAAACACCGCCGGCAAGCCAGCAACACCGTCCGCCATCAAAGTGCGTCCGCACACGTAGCGGCGCAGCCCAATTGACACACACCGTCCGACGAAACACGTCCCGCCCGGCGTATAAATTACGATGCCGCAAACAAACGGCTCCCACGGCCAAGAGACACCGTACGACAAACCGAAGCGGTAACACGGACGCCGAGCACGGACAACGAAGAAGCGGCTCCCCCGAGCATGAATCCAGCACTGCAGGCCCTCCCCATGCTCCTGCTGATGCACCACCAAGGACGCAACGTACCGCGGAGACGCAGGTAGGCACACACACAACAAGTGCACGCAAACAGCGCACACAGTGCAAGGGCGGAAAAAGCGGACAACCCCCACCAGCGCGTGTACACTACACATCCACCATTGCATCCACATATGACACACAGGCCAAATCGTAACATCGCGTAACACAAGTGTACACACCACCTGGGACTAGGAACCAACCACCCCGTCACGGCCCCAAAGCGGCGATGACGCCGCCACACATGCGCACAACGCAGAGGCCAACCGCAGCGCCATGCATGCGTCGCACACAGACACAGGGACACAACCAAGCAGCACACACATCAGCCCCCACCCCGAACGCACATGACACGTGACAGGCCTGCCACAGACATGTCCCCAACGCCCAATTCACGGACAACACCCAACGCCACACAACCGACGCACACATGTCAGTGAAGTCACGCAACAGCAGGACACACCCCAGTGTAACAAACATGGCGTAGCACACAGCGGCGGCAACACCAACTAGGAGAAGCAGGGCTCCTTCGGGAAGAGGAACGCCAGTACCACACTGAAACACCCATACCACCCTGCACATATGAACAAGACATATAAAACGGAACACCAAAGAGCCCGGGGACCGACAACAGGTGGCCCAAGAATAACATTCACACACAAGGCCCAACGCAGAGCGGAAAGGCAGCCTGCCGCCCACACAAGGGAGAGCAGACAGCACTGAATGACCTTCCATTCCAACTCCGAAACCACAGCCCTACGACAGAAGCCGGTGAATACAGCCATTGTCCAAGAATAGACCAACACAGGCATGCCGAGGAGACCGACCACAGGGCAGATAGCGCATATCACAGAAGCACACAACGGACGGGGAAGAAAGAAGAAAACACTCCCCCATGTCGGCCACATGCAAGTTAATTGGAAGGAGTCACACATCACTGACCTTGAACTGTCTGAGAAGCATGTGGGATGAGGGCCCGTGTCCTCCAAACAAGCCAACAGAACACAAGTCCTGTCTCCCTACGACTACACAGAGCTCACAGCAACCTCGGAGCGTGCACATTGCAGACTGCACACACAGCCGGAGCACGCCACCACAACGCACCGCTGCAAAATGGCAACCGCAACACACCTACCCAACTACGCCGAACAGCTCAAGCTGTACAAAACCAACCTGTTACATATATTGGGATGCGATCTCCTGTCCCTGCTGAACGTAAGTTACCGACTGACTTACCGCATCACATTGTTCAGCTGCGTCATGCCCGTCTTCTACTGTCGGAGGTGTCCCTACCAGCATCCCGTGGAGATATGCCTCTCCAACCCGGCATGTCTGAAGGCGGACCTGCTACCACTACTCCTCCCTCTGGACGCACACGACAGGGCCTGCTCTGCCTATGGGGGCATGGCGTATGTGGCCAACATCGCACCCGCACTGAAATGGGACCACTGTGCCTCCACACGACGGATCATCGAGAACAGCTACATCCAATGTCACCCAGCATGCCCCATCATGGTCCTCCAAGGGACAACTTACGAACAACACCTTGACAGCCACCATCCGCTACATTGGCTGGCAAACATGTACACCACCAATGACATGGAAGCCCTGCTGGACGGCATCGCATACCTGACAACCTGTAAATTCGTCGGACCACAACGCAGGTTCCCCGATTGACCTATGATGTCCAACCCCGCACCCATGCTTAGCTTCCGCACGGACTGGCCAGTCACCACCACAACAGCCATACCAAACGACCGGCAACTGTAACCACACCATCAACGACATCGCCATGACATCGGATATGACCGGGACATGCACACTGTTCCCCATCACATCCAGGAACACCGCATGCATCGTGGGAGGCAGTGGCATGGGGTCTGTGTATCGCACCCACATGGACGGAACTGCACAAACAACCAGGACACGACATGGATCCAGCGCCCATGGACACACACACCGCTCAGTGGACATGAATAGGTCGCCTGGAGTCTGTGGGTGCTGCACCCCTCCCACCCCCGCCCCGGGAATCCCATACCAGGACCTTTGCATGGACGACAAGTGCATACAACAACAACACGACCCCAGTGACTGTGACATGTCCAGTAACCACCACAGTGCAACAACAAGTGGCACGCCGCTGCATGCACGCAAGCACATGCCCTGATGTCATCTCACATGCACGCGTGCATGAGGAACAACCGCAGCAAACCTGTCACATGGAACTGAGATGGACTGTGCCCATGATGCCAAGCGGTCTGGTAGGCTACATGTATACCGTCTGTGTCAAAGTCCGCAGCTCCACAGCTATACGTAAATGTACATTAGCACAGCCTTGGCCAAGCAGATGTCACTCTGAAGCCCACATCCCACATGCAACAGCCAATCACATGTAACCCCACACCCTATCCCATTTGCAATCATGCTCAGTATATCCTCAACATGTATTCCGCTGCCAGTAGTGTCCACTATACTGCATCACAGAGGACAGAAGACTCAATATAATGTTTGAAACCAAAACTGTCTCCGCTGACTCATTTCACAAGTACGAATGAGAGAGGATGAGAGTATGTGAAGTACACGGCAGTCATGACATGACCATGTAGTCCACTGGTATTGGATGTCAACGCAAATGAGTAGCACAACTGTGGAAGACACACATGTGTCGTGTGAAGTCGTATGGACGCAGTGCTCAGGTGGGTGGGTGTGACGGGTAGATGCGCACATGCCAAGTTGGAGCACGCCGTGTTGGGAGGGGTCATGAACAGTACACCACCGCTTCCCTGGGCATTGTGAGAGGACACCTGTCGGGGGGAGTGAACACGTGTGTGCACAGCAGCCGGGCACACGTACAAAGCGGTACCAGGCGCACCTCAGCCCACCCTCTGTGGACAAGCTGGATCCTGTTGTGCGCCCGCCATGCCCCTTGACAAGGCACACACAGCCCCAGTCGACCAGGTGTAACCCCAACATAGTCAATCCGCACAGGCGATACAGGGCACGGGATGGCAGTGGAGCATGGTGTGTGAGAGGTCTCCTCGCGCTCCTCCTGGTCATATCACGCAGGCAATAGAACCTCAACGTCTAGCATGGCACAAGTCAAATGGAAGTGTAGGGGGACGCACCACAGCACGAGCAGCACTGACGTCACGGGAGGTGGCTCGCACCATCCCATCCATTGCCCATTATACCAACCACGCCACATGCCATTGCGACTAAGTGCAAGCGCGTGCGCCACCACCCCCGAGCCCTCCCCAGAGAGGCCAAAGAGTGAATGTGTGGGCCATCAGTCACAGACGGACGCGGCATGGCCGCAAGGGCAGCCACAGCCACTGGGTGTCGCAGGTGGCGGATCCGGAAGGCGAAGACTGTGATGCATAGTCCATGCAGGCCGGGTCTCCATTTGGGGCACCACGCAGGTGGACGGCGTCCCGCAACACATCATACCCTGAGACAGCCCACTCGTGCAACTGGACCCACACATACACTCCTTGCCCTCTCTGGTGCGAGCTTGGGGCTGCCTGTGCAAGCGCTAGCCTCGCAGGTGCACATGCATATTGGGGGAGCGAGGGGAGGACATGAGGGCTGGGGCGAAGATGACTGTATCACTGTCAGTGAGTACAAGGGATGACCCAGATGTGGAAAGGAAGAGACGTGTCCCGTGTGTACTGCAACTAGTCGCCAATCCAACTACCCCCCATGTCCGGAATGTAAGCCCGCACCTAGGCCCGCCCATCCGCCACATCGAACATACCACCAGCACGACAAGCTTCCCATTCGAAACACTGACTGGGGGTGGCGACCAGTGAACAATCATGTGTAGCCTACCCACGCGTACATGTGGGCCCTCCATGATCCATGTCACCTGCGGCAAAGTCATGACATGCGCAATGAGGGAAGTGAGGAGAGCTGTCCGCCCCACGCACAGAAGGTGCATCAGCTCCACAGACCCAGCAGCGAGTCCAGCAGGGGTCACATGTGCAGGGGCAGCTGTGCCTGGTGTGAAGGCACATGCATATAGACAGCACATCGACCAATGTGTAGTCTGCCCACATCTACAGTCCATCATCATGCGGACATAGGAATTGAACACAGGGCAACACATCTTAGTGGGTGCACCCACCGTGACCAACAATGCGCAATCATCGACGTACCCGCCCTGTGCATGGCCCCCCACCCAACGGAGGCACATCCAGTGCCACCATCCCACACACAAGCCTTCCACGGAACATGCTGTGTCCAATGGTCAGTACAGAGTCAGCGCCCATCTGGTGGATCCTGAACAGGAGACACATGCACACACATGCCAGCTCCCACTATGTACGTCTGCCACCTGGCACGTGCAATGTAACCTCTCACCTGTGACGTGTGACTGCAAGCACACAGCCGTCTTGGCATGGGGCTGTCAATGTGGACACCTGTCAATGTTTCGGGAGGTGTGATCCGTACAGTGCTGTACATAGGGTGCAGTGCTGACACCTACTACTGTCTCATATCCCCTCGTGCCACAGGTCCCACTTGTTTTGGCCGCTCAGCCTGTGCCCACATCGTCGTCGTCGTGTGCCATACTCATCCAGCCTCGGAAGCAGTTCCATGCTCAGCAGACATTCATGTTGCCGTGGCGTTGCCGCTTGACGAATATGCAGTCAGTCCCCATCAGCACGCCCCGCAAGTCATTGGGGCCTAGATCCCCATGTGCATGCACATGGCAGAGGTCTGTATCACTAGCCATTGCCATTGTTGGGAGACCTGTGTAAGTGTATTGTGGCCGTGCCGTCCCAGCTTGACAGCTGGGCTGTGGCTCATGTGCTTGCTCAGTCATGTCAGTGATGTGTATGCGAAATTGCTATGTGTCGTGTTGCTTTGACATGTGTCCACTGCCATTTTCCCTAGGCGGAGACCGAACATTGACCGCCCATACCAATTGCTGGCGGACATGGACGATACAGAGGTCATTAGGAAGTTTCGGCTGGACAGGCCAACCCTGCATCGACTGTGTGCCATGTTAGAACCCCATCTCCGTCCCCGCAGGGTGTATCCGACAGCTGTCACCCCCACGGCTAAGGTGATGGCCGCCATGCATTTCTTCGCCACTGGGTCATTCCAGCACACAGTGGGCAGTGGAGGAGGGATGTCCCAGCCCATGTTCAGCAAGGTGCTGAGGGATGTACTGGCAGCCATGATGCTGTACCGAAACAGGTACATCCGCTTCCCCAGGGCTCGTGAATTGGCGGCAGTGAAGGGTGCATTCTATGCCCTTGGCAGAATCCCACACGTTGTTGGAGCCATTGACTGCACACATGTTGGCCTTGTTCCACCACAGGCCACTGAGCACCTGTACCGCAACAGGAAGCACACGCACTCCCTGAATGTGCAAGTGGTGTGCCTTGCGGACATGGTGATCACCCACGTGTGTGCAAAGTTCCCAGGCTCGGCCCATGACGCACACATAATGCGCAACAGCATCTTGCCACGACTGATGTCCAATCTGCAACAGGATCGTGGCTGTATTGTCGGTGAGTATGTGGAGTGGTGTAGCGTGCTGGTTGTGCGATGCTGTCCCCTGTCCAGTTGGAATAGCAACGGTTCTCTGTGTCCCTCACACCCAGGTGACTCTGCGTACCCGAATGGGGCATGGCTGCTCAGTCCATTGAGGAATCCTCGCACCCCAGCAGACGATCGCTACAATGAGGCACATTGGAGGACCAGACGTGTGGTCGAGCGTACCTTGGCCTCCTCAAGTCCAGGTTCAGGTGCCTGGACCGCACCGGGGTGCGCTGGCGTACTCCCCACAGAAGGTGTGCCAGATAGTGGTGGCGTGCTGCATGCTGCACAATCTGGCCATTTGGAAGCAGATCCCCCTCATCGTGGATGACGGAGATCAACCAGGGCCCCAGCCCGCAGACCAGGACAGCTCGAGTGAGGAGGACAGCGGAGAGGAGGAAGCTGGGAATGTGCGGCAGCAGCTCATCGCCCACTACTTCACTTGACGGTGAGTGTCCATGTACGACGGCTGATGTGGCTGTATCTTTGCAGGTGTGTGTGTGCTGTGTCAGGGTGGCCGTTTGTTCACTGCGTGCTGTGTGTCAACGCTCCATGGCCAGGGTAGTATGCCACTGTTGGTGGCTGTGGCATTGTGCCCTATTGCTCTGTGCGATGTGTGTACATTGCTTGTAGTTGTTGACATGTACTGTGTGATGGGTGTGTGACACACTCATTGAATGTGCTCCTGTTCTGTCTCCCACCCCTAGGTCCCTGCAGGCCCTCCGGTTCCATTGCCATGCCACGCATCAGGTGCCTTTCCGCCCAAGGTGGCCGTTGTATTCCGTTCAAATAAAACACAGGGCACAAACAGCAGTTTGTGTAAGAGGTGCATTTATTTCAAACTGTGACATGTGATTGTGTGTAAGGTGATGACAAAAGTGGTGCGTGCAGTGACAATGAGCTGTCGGTCATGGCTGCGTGATGCTCAGGGTGTACCCACTGGTTCTATGTCCATAGTCCAACACACACATGCCATCCAGATGGCTGTGTGGAGTGGGATCGTAGTCCAAGTCAATGCAGTGGGTGGTCAAGGAAGGCTGGCTGGCTGCCTCACTTGCGTCTGGAGCGTGCGAAGTCCTCCCAGGAGATCTGTTTCCTCTTCGGACGGCCCCTTCCACGTTTGCGAGGGGGGGTGCCTGCTTGCGACATGCTGGTGGTTGAGGTGTGCTCACTGGCTGTGGACGCAGGGGAACTGGACACTGCTGCTCGACCCTGCGCCCCGGCAGGTGGTGGCGGAGGGGGAGCTGCTGTCCCTGGCTGTGACCTCACCGCCACCACCAGCTGGCCCATGAGGTCCACGAGTTGGCCCATACGGGCGTCCATGGACCTCAGCACCCCCAGCACCTCACGCGTGTCTGTAGCTGACCTGGCCCATTGTCCTTGGGCCTCTTCATAGGCCCCAAGGACTCTGGCCATTTGAGGCAGGGCATGGCTCCCAGGGGAGGCTGGCGTTTCCCTGACCCTGCTCCTCCTACCAGTCCTGCTGCCACCGGCCTGCCCACTAGCCACATTGCTCACCACGGTCCTCGCTGTGGCTCCCAGGGTGGATCCAGTCGGCCGGGCCACCACCTGCGCTGGGGCTGGTGCCAGCGAAGACGTGGTGGTGGTGGCGGCGGTGGTGGTCGGTGCGGCGATGGTGGCGGTTGCGGCAGTGGTAGTGGCCGCAATGACCGTGGGTGTGGCCGCAATGACCGTGGGTGTGGCCGCAATGACCGTGGGTGTGGCCGCAACGACAGTGGCAGCAGGGGGCTGGGAATGTTCAGCAGCCCTGGATGATGGGTTGGTGGGTAGGAGGGGTCCTGGGGAGCGGCTGGGCCCTGCCACACCAGATGGGCCTGCTTGGTGGTCCGTGTCCGAAGAGGAGGACAGATCCTCCACATCCGTGTGTCCTCGTTGGGGGCTTGTAGGCTGGCTGTGCTGGCTGCTGGCTCCATCCCCAGCATCCACCAGTTCGTCACCTGTGGAGAGAATGAGATTTGTTTTTGTGTTGCACCTTGCGAAGTATGTATTTGTCGTCTGACATTAACAGTTCGTGCAATCTCGTACATGGGTTTCCCGGAGGCGTGTGTGTGGCTGTACCATTTGTAGTTGTGTGTGCTTGGCAATGGGACTGTGTGCTGTGCACATGTGGCATGGGACGGATTGGCCATGCCGATGGGTGTGTTGCTGTGCCCCTACTTATTGTGACTCTGGTGTATGCGGGCTCCTGGCCCATCCTGGGTCTGGTTTGTACTTTGCTTTTGGGGTTCAAATGGAACGCTTAGGAACGCATATGGCAACATGGGGGCCATGCCCCAGATTCGCATTTGGGATGGAATATGCTTTTGGGGTTCAAATGGAACGCTTAGGAACGCATATGGCAACATGGGGGCCATGCCCCAGATTCGCATTTGGGAGGGAATATGCTTTTGGGGTTCAAATGGAACGCTTAGGAACGCATATGGCAACATGGGGGCCATGCCCCAGATTCGCATTTGGGAGGGAATATGCTTTTGGGGTACATGCTGTGAGCCATGGGTGCCGAACGTGACATGTGTTGTGGCAGCATGACAGTGCATGGTCTGAGGTGTGTGCATGCCTGACATGGCCTGCATATTTGCTGTCTGTTGTGATTACTGGACATGGCATTGGACGCATCGTTATGAGTGAGTGTTGGTTGTGTGCCAGCCAACGTATTGCAGTTGTCCCATCTCCTTGGTGTGCGTGCTGCCCTGTGCCATGTGCATCACTGCAGTGCTCGGGGGGTGTGGCCCATGTTGTGTGTTGTTGCTCACAGTGTGTCGTGCGCTTCATTGACTTCTGGCACATGGTTGGTCATGGGCATGTATCTTAGCGTGACTGCTGTATGTGTGGCAGCTGTGCGGATGACATGCCTTTCATGAGACTGGGGCTGACGGATGGGATGGATGGTATGTTGTATGTGCATGGTGTGTCTGTGTGTTTGATGGGTTCAGTGGTGTTCGTGTGCATTTATGTTGTTCCGCTCTGTTGCATCTAGTGTTGTTTGTCTTACATAGGCGTAGTTGTGGGGTGTGTGGTTGACAGGCAGTAGGGGCTACATGGACAGGACTTCAATGGTGTTTCGGTTGTGTGTGATGAGTTGCACAGTGGCTGCCGTGTGGTACCATATTCAGTGTGGCTTGTGCATGCAGACGTGGCTCCTTGGGTGTTGCTGTGTCTGTGATGGGTCATGTGAGGTGTGAGTCTGTGGTTCATGTCCGTGTGCACATTGTTCACTTGTTCGTGACGGTGGCCGGTGTTGCGTGTTCGTCTGCTACGTGACATGTCCCATGTGTTGGTCGTGTTACGGTCCTCATGCCTCCAGTAATCCAGCCCTGTCCAGTTTCCCACCTGCAGGTTGTTCGGGCGTGCACTGTACTGGATGCCACATGGTTCTAAGCGGGGGTGCTCCATGTTGCAGGTCTGTGGGGGTGGGGGGTGTTGTGGGTCGTGGTGGTGGCTGGACACCCACTGACACCGATTGCTGTGGACCGTGATGTCTACCTTTCGGCTGTCGTTGTGCACTGCGGTGGCTGACACGTGGCTGTGGGGTGTGGGGGATGCTCCTCCTTGCTGTGCTGTGGGACTGGGGCCTGGTGTGTGTTGTACTTGGCTGTCCACCCTCCCACCCACTGCACTTTGTGTTCCTGCCACTTACCTGTTACTTGTCGGTTAGTGCAGCTGTGGCGGACACATGGGTGTGGTGGGTGCTCGTTGTGGCGCTTCTGGCATATTTGGGGACCTGTTGGTTGTTACGTGGCTGGCTGAGTGTACACATGTCCCCACGCATCTTACAGTTGTTCGGTTTGGGCTGTGTGTAGTGGTGTCTGTTGCATGTGTGTGTGATGTGTTGTGTATTGTGTGCTGGTCATGGGGGTGTTTGTCCCTGGGAGCTGTGGCATGGTGGTAGTGCATGTGAGTACATAGCGGTGTGCTGGTATACATTAGTTTGTACTTACCAGCCTCCACTCCCCCTGCTAATCCAACGAGGATCTCGGGATGTATGATGACTCGCACCTTCTCCTCCCACGCTTTGAAGGTCTTGAAGAGCGCGGGATTCCCTCCGCCAGTGACGGCTGCCAGCTCTCTGTTCTTGGTCTCCTTCTTCTTGACCAGGCTCTTGACGTCATTCCACCGTTTGTTTATTTCGACTCTGTTCCTGGGCAGGGTCCCGACTGCATTGACCTGGTCTACGATCCGGTTCCACATTCTGTTTCTGGTGGCTAGTGGTGTGTGCTGGACCATGTTCCCATAGATTTGTGGGTGCACCTTGATGATCTCGTCGACCATGACCGTCAGCTCAATGGGCGTGAACTTGGGCATTCTTTGTGGTGCCATGGTGTTTGTGGTGCTGGTGCGGTGTGTGTTGTGTACTGTGCAGGGGGTTTGTGGTGCCGGTGTTTGGTGGTGGTGGTGGTGGTGGTGGTGGTTGTGATGTGTGCGTTTCTGTGGTGTGCTGCTGTCCTTGCTGTGTCACTGTGTCCTCTCCTCTCCTCTCTAGTTTGCAATGTTGCAAGGGGTTGTGGTCTGTGGGAGTGCTGCTTTTGTACTTACCTATGTGGGTGTGTCCTCATGGTCTGTTGTTTTCAGGTGTGTTGTGTCTGGGGTTCTGGCCTTTGTAGTTTTTGTTTGTCCAGGGGGGTGTTTTCGGGATGTGTACTGTGCTTGTGTATTTGTGCGTGCCTTGCTGTGTGGACTTGTTGGCCATGTTGTGTGCGATTGTTTTTGTCAGCGGATGGTTTCTGTGCAGGGACGTGGGCGCCATGGCTTCTGCCGTGTCGATTCTCATCGGCGTTGTTTGCGCTGGCGGGCGGTATATTTGTAGTTTTCACGCGCTCATGGCGGTGCGATCGTAATCTCACGTGCGGTGTGTCGGCCGTGAGGGCGGGCGGTTTTGTGTTGTCGTGCGTGTTTCCGTCCGTGGCGGGCGGTTTGACTCCGACTCGGACGATGGCGGGCGGTATTCTGTGTGATTTCTCCGCCGATGGCGGTTTTCGGTTTGTGTCATCGTAATGGCGTGGTCGGTGTTCAGACGGTGTGTGGGGGCGGATTTTTGCCGCTTCCATGCCTGGCGGATTTTTTTACGCCGGGTATCGTAATGGGCCCCTTAATTCCGTAGCGGGTAGTGGGTTTATAGGGGAATAGGGTGGGAAGTAATTTAATTAAAATTAAGTACATATTAATAAATATTAATTGGTATTGATAATTCATTTATTGTTAATTAATTATTAATTGGTAATTACATTTTATTAATTGGAATTTTTTTAATTGATTAAATGGTAATTATGTTAATTCAATTAATTAGTTGTAGCGGGATGTGGGTTTATAGGGGAATAGGGTGGGAAGTAATTTAATTAAAATTAAGTACATATTAATAAATATTAATTGGTATTGATAATTAATTTATTGTTAATTAATTATTAATTGGTAATTACATTTTATTAATTGGTAATTTTTTTAATTAATTAAATGGTAATTATGTTAATTCTATTAATTAAATAGTTGTAGTGGGATGTGGGTTTATAGGGGAATAGGGTGGGAAGTAATTTAATTGAAATTAAGTACATATTAATAAATATTAATTGGTATTGATAATTACTTCATTGTTAATTAATTATTAATTGGTCATTACATTTTGATAATTGGTAATTTTTTTTTTATTCATTAATTGGTAATTAGTGTTATTAATAATATTTATTAGTATTCATAATTAATTATTTTTTGTAAAATATTAAAATATTACTTTCCCTACTGTTGCACTCTCTGGAGTGGGAATAGTAATTATTACCCCTACGCTATCCAACGCTTTCCCTACTGTTGCACTCACTGGAGTGGGAATAGTAATTTTTACCCCTACGCTATCCAACTCTTTCCCTACTGTTGCACTCTCTGGAGTGGGAATAGTAATTATTACCCCTACGCTATCCAACGCTTCCCTACTGTTGCACTCACTGGAGTGGGAATAGTAATTTTTACCCCTACGCTATCCAACTCTTTCCCTACTGTTGCACTCTCTGGAGTGGGAATAGTAATTATTACCACTACGCTATCCAACGCTTTCCCTACTGTTGCACTCTCTGGAGTGGGAATAGTAATTTTTACTCCTACGCTATCCAATGCTTTCCCTACTGTTGCACTGTCTGGAGTGGGAATAGTAATTTTACCCTCCCGCTATCCAACGCTTTCCCTACTGTTGCACTGACTGAAGTGGTAATAGTAAATTTTACCGTCCCGCTATCCTACGCTAAAAATATTGAATATTTTTTATAAATATTACGTTAATATATTTATGTATTAAAAAATTAAAATGTATGTTTATTTTTTTTAAGTTACATTAATTATTTATTAATTTTAAAGTTATTTAAGTATTTTTAAGTATGTTTTAGTTAATTATATATATTATTTCATTAATTTTACATTACTTTTTATACATTTAAAAAATTCGATATTTTGACTGACTATATTTTTTACAACTATATTTTGGAGTCGATATTTTTGTACTTACCTGTTTGTAGATAGGGAGTCGATATTTTGGCATTCGATATTTTTACTTCGATATTGTTGTAGGTCGATATTCTTGTTATCGATATTCTGTCAGTGATCCGTGCGTATGAGACCTACATTATGTGTGACCATCTCCATTGGACTGACATGGCAGGCTGTTATAGAGTGACATGTGTCAAGCAGCACCCCAGATCGTAGTAGTGCTAGGAATGGTGACATGCACCTACTGAGGGGCTTTTTCACATGGAAATGGCACAACACAGCGGTGCAAGCACTTTAGCTGTGCCATCCTGCGTCATTCCACAAACACAAGAAAGCATGGTATTCACAAAGATACAGCACACCCCATGTGTTTTCCCTTGCGCTGGCACCAATAAAAACAGCCAAGCACCAACACAGACACCCTTGCACCATTGTGCAAGGGTGCCTGCATTTGTGCATGGATGTTCTTTTTGAAGCTGCGTAGGGGTGAGCACAGGGGTGGCACATATTTCAGTAAATACAGCCCATCCATGCATTTGCGAAATGATGCAGCTTTGTTTGCATCGACACCTTGTGCCTTTTCACTTTAAATATGGCCCATTGTCCGCTGGTGTACATAACTTGCATTCACCCCCACACCCAGTCTTATATATGTAGATGAGAGGACACCTTCCTGACTCCTTTCTCAATGTGGTGACCAAGATACAAAACTTCCATCAAACAGTACTGCAACTTATTGGGGCACACCGTATGCCCATTCTCAGCCAAGTGGTTCAACAGAGCAATGGTGTCAGTCTTACAAGCTTCCTGAGTATTTGACGCTACCGGCAGGCTGTCAATATACTGTACCAGGACAGAATTGCAGGGCATAACCAAAGACTCCAGATCCTTCTTAAGGATCTGGTTCAAAATAATGGGATCTCAGTATACCTTTGTGGGACTTGGCACCCTGCCAAAACACAACTGCTGAACTGAAATGCTAAAAGGAACTGACTGTCCTCGTGCAAGGGTATAGAGAAGAAAGCCTGATGCAAATCAATGACAGAGAACCACTTAGCCTCACATGGAATATGAAAAAAAATCACAGCTGGAGTTGGTACCAAGGGACAACAAGGAACAAGAATGTTGTTTATCTTTCGAAGGTCCAGCACTATATGGTACTTACCGCTAGGCTTCGTCAAGGCCATAAGGGTGAGTTACATGGACTCCCCATAATCTCCTTCAGGATGCCTCGTTGAATCAATGGTTCTATTATTGGGGTTATTCAAGCAACCGTTTCGGAAGGTCGAATTGTTCTGCCGGGTTGTGCGGTACTCAGCATATCATTTTATCTTTATGCGGACAGGCTCAACTCCTTTAATGAGTCCAATGTCCTTTTCTGAAAAATCCCATACTTACAGTTTCTCTAAGATCCAGTGGTAATTCCTCGCTCTTCATCATAAGGGACAGTGCAACAGCTGGAATTTGATTAACCAATTAGAAGGCGACATCCTTGTTCTGGTACTGAAACTCCACACCTCTCGGTATGCAGTAAATGGTGCAATTCAGCTTGCACAAGTTACGTCCTAACAAACTCACAGGGCTCGAATCACAGACCACGAATTGGTGATTATCCTCAACATTTCCTATTCTTACAGGGACATCCTCAGTAATGGGATTCCTCATTTGTTGATTAGCAACTCCAACAACTTGGATACTTCTTCCTGAGAAGGGTAGGTTTGGAAATTCTACTGTTCTCACATTAGAACGGGTAGCATCTGAATCAACCAAAAATGATACAGTGTGGCCATTTACCTCATCATCTACAAATGGGCCACTCTGGTCTACCTCCAAGACTGCACCAAGCACACAATCTCCTTCCCCTCCCAGACACTGTCAGGAGGACTAATGAGAGCCATGTGGGTCAACTGTCTCAAACATAAGTACTGGTGGAAAGGATTGTTATTCTGGAAAGCATTCTGGTTCACATTTGGAACCTAATTTGGAGCAAATCTAGGAACATTAGCAGCATGCTGTGGCAATGGGGGTTGCTGAACCTGCATCATAGGGGCTTGTGTTATATTATGATAGAAGACTGGGCAAACCCCAGATTCTGACCTTGACCTATTACAGTAGTGGCACAGGTTAGACATTTTCAATGTGGCCACATCAACCCCAGTACTTTGATCAATAGCGACACCCGACCTCTATCCTGTGACTGAAATATTCTTCCACCTTGATTCACTGGGGCTCCTTGTTGATACACTCCTTGCATTGGAAGGCCATTCCCTATGAACGGCTGACTTTGACCTCTCCCGGGCAGCTTTTATATGTGCCACCATAGGTTTCTCCTTCAATTTCTTCTGCCTCATGTCAATTTCATCATTGCAATACATAGTGTATACCAAGATGTCATCAACTGATCTATTCGGCCAACAAATCAAATGCTGTTAAATTATCATGCTAATCTTGTGAATCCATCCTGTCACTAAGCTAGACACAAAATGTCCCATGCCCTTCGGCTCCAACGTTTCCATTCCACTATACTGTTTAAATGCCTGCAACAGCCTCTCATAATATGCATGAATTGTCTCTTTAGGTTCCTGGGTCAATCTTGACCCAGTCAATATCCTGGGGCAACACTTTAGACTGCAACCACGTCACCACCTGGTTGTACATTCTCATTCTCATTACTATGGGTGAAGGACCATTAGTTAAAGGATCCTTTGACAGTTACCTCTCAGGTCACTTTGTAACTATCTTACAGGCTGTCCATAAATCACTTGGGACCACAATATCAAACAAAGTATTCAAATCAGTCCATAAAACTTTCAAGATTTTCTCAAATCGCTCAACATGTTTCTACCATTCCACAGGCTTTGTAGTGAATGATGCAGGATCACTCCTACTCCAAGAGACATGGAAATAACCTCCCCTGGGTATCTCTCGTAAAGGAAGATCTGGAAGGTGGCAGTTCCCCCATCAATCTTTGGGGACCTTTCCTTTTTGATCTTTTGACTTCTCACTTATCCAGCGCACTACAAATCTGGATGCTTTGAATTAATTCCTGAATTTGCATCTTCATCTCTGGTATTCTCATATTCTCTATATCCTGATTGCAAAAGCAGAGTCGGAAGCTCTTCTGTAAAGCCTTTGCCCGCTTTAAATCGACTTCATATTTTTGAGCTTTTTCAGACAATTTATCATAAGCTTGTCTCGTTCTCGTAGTAACATCCTTGCTCATAAACAAATCATTTTGTTGATAAGTATCTATTCGGGCCAATTCAAGATTCCCACTTATCATTTCATCCAATTCTAACTTCAATTTTCCCACAAAGAGGACTGAAATGTTCCTTGACTCAGTGCTGTACTCCCACTCCCATTTGATGTAGCATTAAGAGCGCTCAACCACTCACCTAATTACTGAAAATTAAGACTAGACTGCACCTCAGAAGCTTTAGATACCGCCTTTGCTCTGGGTGTCCTACTATGTGCATTCAGGGGTGGCTTCTATGTTAGTGAACCCAAATCTGGCAACCCCTAAAATGACCTCAAAGGTCCAAATCAAGTCTGATTCACGGTCATGTCTGCACTCGCACCACAAGGGGACCTTGCATTAATTGTGATTAAAGGAACAAATTATTCCGCCCTTGAACTTGTAGGAGCATTTCCTGAAACTTGTTGTTGACTACGAACAGCCAAACTTTGTGTCCCATTTCGTGCAGAATTAGGGTTGTATATAGGAACCACTGGTCCAATGGGAACTGGGACAGGAAGTGCGTTAGGGCAATAAGAGCTGTGGAGGTGCTAGGGGCACAAATCCCTGAACTTCCTCCCATCACATTCTTGTCCTTATTCACAGGAGAAACCCCCATGGCATTAGGGTTCACATTTACTTGTTCAGTAGCAAACCCAGTGTTTCCATTTCCATTATCATTTCCACCTCCCATTGTTCAAGTCTCATTATACGGAGGTGGTCGTTCTGACAAGTATACATCTAAAAGACCATCACTAGCGTCACTGTCACAGTTTTTATCTCCCCCTACTGTTTCTTTCAACCTATCCCTCTTCTCTTTCCTTCTTCTCTCATTCCCTTTCTCCACTTTATCGCGTATTAAGGCTGGATATAATTTTGCACCTTCTAACATATCAGTTCTCTACCTCCTCTGTTCTGCATCCCACCTCAGCATAAGTGCGTACTGCCTTTTTAGCTCTTCCCTGATATCTGACCTTCGCTCTGGCATGAGCCGCACTCTCCCATGCATTGAGTGCCGCAAACTGTGTAGGTCTAGGCTGGGGTTTCATCTCATGAAATCCTCCTCAAGTTTTCAATGATTCTCACATTAAATGTACCATAGCATGGAAATACTAGTGCACCTTCTTGCTCAGTGATCTTGTGCCATTGTTTAGGCCAAATACAACTGTGTAGCCCTACATTTATCGCAATGAAATGACCCGCAGAATCTTCAGGTGGGGCTTCTTCCCCTTCTCTAATGGGTATTGTCACATCTCCCCTAATCAAATCTCGTACCACTTTACTACATTTTCGGATAAGTACGTCAATAATCACAATTAGCTTGTGTGTTTCAAAGCAGGACCCAATATTTCCTCACAATTCTCATTCCAAATCAACAACCAATAACAGTGCAGCTTTACACCAGCCGACCAATCCCAGTGCGGCACACTGTGACATCAGTCTCACTCCTTGCAGCGGTTCACCCTCCTTTTCCCTTACAATTTTCACAAACGCACTCTCTTCAGAGATACACATGCAATAAATACAATGCAATGACAACAAATAACAATTGTCTGCTTCGCTAAAGAAATCGACAGAATTCAATCATGCAAGAAATAATTATGAACTATTCTTTCTGATCTACTCTGGCACACATTTGAATGAAACGTCGACCTGTGGGGAATCACCCTGATCAGCACAGTTTTCCTCTGCGCAAAAGGTCCACCACACTAATCATACCTCACTTTCACAAATAAAGATAAATGTCTCTATCTCAATTGGGCTGTCGACGACGTCTCGCGACAGACACCACAAAACCTTAGCAGACAGTTACAATACAGTGGGGGATATTCTCAAGAACGTGCGATAATCATCGCCAAAATAGGTTAACGCAATATCACATATCGCCGTCCATCGCGGGAAAATAACTCTGTGTTAACGTCCCATTCTCAACACGGCGGTAACATACGATGGTGTCCTGATACCGCATCAAATGTCCGCGATAAAATCACCGGGACGGCAATAAAAATCTAAAGCCTAACGTGAAAAAAGTTGCGATGGGCCCAACTGCGAAAAAAAATACAGCGATAAGCAGCGCCAGGCCTGCAAGTCCCACAAGTCAGGCGGGAAAAACTACTAGAAAAGCGCCAACAAAAAACACAAACAAAACACAAACAACTGCGAAGCACCATGGAGGTAGCCGGAGCGAGTACAGAGGACAACCAGAACCCCACAAGCCCCACGGAGCACCAGCCTGGGACCTCGGGGTCAGGGAAGGGCAAGGAGAAGAAGAAGAGGAACCCGCCTTACAGTACGCAGGAAAACCGGATCTTCATTACAGAGGTGATAGAAAACCACCACCAACTGTTCATCACCTCCACTGTGTCATTGGCAACTAAACATACTATATGGCAGTCCATTTTGGCCAAGGTGAATGCAGTCGGAGTGAAGAGAAGGGAAGTGGACGACTGCAAGAAGCGCTGGAATGATGTGAAGCGCAAAACCAAGCTGAAACCCGCAGCCAACCTGAAAGCAGCAATGCAGACTGGAGGTGGGAGTCCAGCGACACACCAGGAGCTGGATGAGATGGAGGAAATGGTGACCCGAGTCATCATTGGGGAGACGGTGGCAGGAGTTGGGGGACCGGATACTGCACAACATGACCTGAGCCAACAGCAACAGGGTGAGTAACGACCAGGGACTGGGGGCACGGGGGGAGATGGGCACAATGGCACACATGCACAATTAAGTATAGCACATCTGCGGACAAACCATGCCCAAGAGTCACAACTCCGACCAAGAGCCCAATTTATCCAAGTCTGCAACATCTCAGCACTGTATAAGCACAGAAGTGAAAGGCACACCGCCTGAAAGGAAGAAGGGCTAGCCAAATCAGAGCTGAAGGGCCAACACACCCACAATGCTGCACACACACATAAGAATCAGAGCACCTCAACATTGACAACAATGTGGTACAAACTGCAACACTTTCACAACAGAACAGAGGACACAACTGCCGCCGCTTGTGTGTAGAAAATGGCCTTTCGCATTTGGCATAGCAGGAAACTGTGAGATGACAATGTACAAGTACAACCTCACATCCCTGATGGTGTAGAAATGTCAACTGTCCCGCATCACATAGGCATCTCCTCACAAACAGTCACAATGTACATTGTCATGCAGTCTGTAAGTAAACTTGTACAATGCGTCAACATACATGCGAACACAATGTCAATCTGCATCTCCCCTTCACATTGCAGAGGGAGAATCAACACCTCCTGCAGAGCAGACACAACAACTCAGCACTGATGATGAAGAGGACCTCCCCAACATCGACACCGACGCCCTCCAACAGCCCATGGACAGCTTCGGCACCCCACCTCCAGGAGCAGTGCAGCCCAGCTGCATTGAGGAAGCCCCACCCCCTGCACAGACCACACAGCAGGAAGCACCCACCACCACGGCTGTCTCCCAGGACCCCCACGACCAACACATGGCATTCCAACGCCGTGTGTTAGGGTGCCAGGAGAAGATGGCTGATCAGCTGCGGGTGGGGTTCGACCTCATGGCAGCCAAACTAGATGCCATACGTGGGTGTCTACGTCCCATCAGGGACAGCTTACAGTCCCTAACGGACACCCACTGTCCGCTCCATGCTCTCCAACAATCCATGGCTGACATCGCTGGAGTCATGACTCTGAGCCAAGAACAACTGTCTAGTCAGAGTGGCTCCAGCGATGTCAGCTGGGAGTTGGGACACATGCAGAGGATCATGTTGAACATGGAGCGGATGCAGGCGGAAAGAATGTTTGCCACGGCTGCACACCAGTGAGATGTAGCTGTGATCTTCCATGCCATGCAGATCCTTGTCATGGCATTGCCGCCACAAGGCCTAGCGCGGATGAATGCTGCTGCTACTACTCCATCCACATCTCCGCCCCCTGAAGTGTCAGTGCCACACAGGGATGCAGACTAAACACCACCACCCACATGTGAGGCACCTGACACATCAGAGGACGAAGATGATGATGAATCTGGCTTTGTGGTAAGAATGAAGTGGTAGCATTCATCTCCGCCATATGGCCTGTCTCAGCTTGGTTCTGCCCTCTGCATCATGCCCTGGAATAACACCTTCCACTGTCCCCTGATACACTCAGCGACACTCACCTTGGACCTCAACAGGGAATGCCATATTTGGTTTGGTTACCAATGACACAGCAATCACACTGCGGACTGAAGTCTTCCTCTTCCGATGAACTTGTCAATCCCTAATGGACTCTGGCTGGCCCTCCACGGGGCAACAATGTAAAGTGGGGTTTATATGGCCCTGTACTGGTCCAGCTTAAACACCACTGAAGGCGAATAAAACATTCAAATTCACACTGATGTGTCATGGCCCTGATCAATTATGCATGAAAGTATTGATGAATGTAGGGACAATGATTCCACAAAAAGGTACTCCCTGGGTAATGCTATCAATGCGCATGTATGGCCGTGACCCAGATAGACAGTGAGACACACATTGTCATTCAAATCAACACTCATCACAGTTGAATACAAGTGAAGGTGCATAGACTTTATTAGCATATGCGTGTCAGTACGGGCAAGATAAGTGCCACAACATGCAGACCAATGCAGCTGTATGTCAGGATGAGGAACGTTGCCAAGTGCCGCTGTCCACTCCGGGGGAGTGCCTCACCTTTCGCAGGTGTGTGTTAACCCGCGTTGTTGTCCGCTCATGTATTCGGAGTCCAGGCGAATGCAGCCATGTCCACTGTTGTTATGGGACATGTGACCAGATCTCCAAGATGCAACAAGGTATTGGGACATGTGCAATGGGTTCCAATCTGTTGTGGCTGCAGCTACGTAGTCACTCGTCCATGAAAGCGATTGCAGCTCCGTAGGCTATCATTTCCAACATGAGGTCGTTGTCGACTTCATCAAACAGGACGGCGAGGCGATCCATTAGCAGGTCCAGACAGATGTGCTCCGTCCACCCCCTTCCACCAATTAGCACTACAGCCCAATAGGGGAGCGGTTCAATGTGGTCACTGCACACGAGGAGTTTTGCAATCTCCCAGGTCCAGCTGCCAGCATGTATGCCAAGTATCAAGGCATCCCATAAACCGGTATCACGGTGAGACTCCTGGTCGTGGGCCAACAGGGGGCGCACACACATGTCAAAATCCAGTTCAGCTACCGTCCTGTTGGATAGGCAGACATCCATGGACCACTCAAATATGCACGATCGACAATGCAACACAGGCTGAACGCAGGTGACATTGGCAAGGCGGAAGCTTAGCCGGTAACTGATCCGCAGCACTGCCAATGGCAGTGCCCCCCGTAAATGCAGCATACGTGCATGGTACAGTTCCACCTGACAGGGGTTGTGCAAGTGTCCGGGATGTTCTGCCATTGCGTTAGTGGCTCTGGTTGAAGCGGCACTGTTCTGACCTCCGCCAGTTCTGTGGATGAAATGCCACAGCTCGGATCAATGAGTTGTATTAGTGTGCAACGGTTGTACGCCTGGGATGGTGTGGGAGTAAGTGTGAAGGCCATTCCATGCAAGATAACTTCGAGCAAGGACTTCTGTGTGTGGGGTGTGTATACGTTGGTCTTTCGTCGGGCTGTGCGTAGTGTGGGAGCCGTCATCAGCTGCTATAGTATCTGTAAGGGGGTGTCGGGCACATGCAATTCCGAGGTCGGAGGTGCAGATGTGCTTCCGCCTGATAGTTCAGACAAAGGAGCGTTCATCCCTAATGTTAGTGTCTCATCTGCTTGCATTCAGGAAATGTGAAGTGGCTTGTTAGGGGTGGGGTGGGATGTGTGCGACTTTGGGATTCATGTTTGACATGTCTTGCATGTGGCAAATGAGCGGCATCACTGTGTGTTACGTTGCCTCACAGCTGCTCCTCCCTCCCCCGAGCCTATTTACTTGTGTGCGCTGCGCAGTTGCATCACTTGCACTCCTACGGCACACCATTGTCATGCCTGTCTGCGCATGTCCACAAGCCTGACAACAACACTGTGATGTTGGCCGTTGAAGGTGGGCAGCCACGTGAGTGTAGGCCTGTGGGAAGGGTAGGGCAGACACAGATGTAGAGTTCATGCCTGGCTGAACTCGCGCTGCGATTAAGGCTAGGCATTTGGCTCATGCTGCGGCAATACAGATACACACAACACTTGGCATGTATGAGCCAAGACCCCGAGCGGTCTTGCGCTCCTTCATTTCCCCGTTCGTGCGAGCCCGCCCTCCGGGTGCATGCTACATTGCAACATTGTCGATTGCGGACTGGGTGGCGCCGACACTACAACAGTGACACACTCATTAGTTACTTCCTTGTCCAGGCCAGAACTGAACCACGCCCAGAGCCCCGGGCAAATCCTTCACACCCCTATGTTGGCTTGGCGTACGCCGGCCCAGCCCACTCCGCTTACGCTTACAGGGGGGGACGATAAAGCTACTTGTCCAAGGTCTTACCCACTGCCTGAGGTGACATGGTTGCGTCCGCTGTCCACAGCACAATGTAATGTGGTAGGGCCCGGGGCCATCATGCATACATGATGACCACACGGACACACTTAGATAGATAGTGGAACTGGCTATGGGCACGTGCGCCCGGCCCCTTTTTATTACCAGGGTCACATGTCCAGTGACGCCTGTGCTGGATGGGTGTGGGGTGAGTGTAAGCCAGCCCTCAGGGAGTGGTTGGTGCTGGCAACAACTAGAACAGTGATCATCGGATCACACACACAGATTCTATCATAAAGGGTCCATGACTTGTGGTGCACTGAGTTAGTGGCACCGGATGCACGGCGGCCGGCACAGGCCCACCGCCATGTGGCGTTGACTTGAGCTGCACTGAGGTAGGGGCACCAGAGCTGAGCGTGCTCATGTGAAGACATTGTTAATGAGTTGGTCCCTTCGGGATATTCCTGCTGCAGCTGCAGTGGGGTGTGGTACACCTTCCTCATCTTCATCATCATCGTCCCAGGTCTTCCCCACTGCCTGAGGTGACATTGTTGCATCCGCTGTCCACAGCACAAAACTCAATCATGAAGGGTCCATGAGTTGTGGTGCACTGAGTTAGTGGCACCTGAAGCGCTCAGCGGGTGTGCAGCCTGCAATGATGCGTCGTTTGACTTGGGGGACCTGCTGACCGCAGTGTAGGCCGGAGGCAGCGGTCAGGAAGGGCCCACAGCCACGTGGTGATGACTTGTGGTGCACTGAGTTAGTGGCACCTGAAGCGCTCAGCGGGTGTGCAGCCTGCGATGATGCGTCGTTTGACTTGGGGGACCTGCTGACCACAGTGTAGGCTGGAGGCAGCGGTCAGGAAGAGCCCACAGCCACGTGGTGATGACTTGTGGTGCACTGAGTTGGTGGCACCTGTAGCGCTCAGCGGGTGTGCAGCCAGAGATGATGGCGTGTCCTCGCAGGTCAGGATTGGATTTGATTTGCGGGCCCTGCTGACCGCAGTATAGGCCGGAGGCAGCGGTCAGAAAGGGCCCACAGCCACGTGATGATGACTTGTGGTGCACTGAGTTGGTGGCACCTGTAGCGCTCAGCGGGTGTGCAGCCAGAGATGATGGCGTGTCCTCGCAGGTCAGGATTGGATTTGATTTGCGGGCCCTGCTGACCGCAGTGTAGGCCGCAGACAGTAGTCAGCACACACATAACTCCGTGGTGCTGTGCCGCTGGGTGCGCTGGGGGCCTGTGTCGCGGACTCCAGCGATCGGCTGAGGAGGCTGGCGGTAATGGCGGCGGACTTGTGGCAGGGTGAGGGGCGCATCCCTGGCAGACGCATTAGCCATCCGGGAAGTGAACCACGCCCAGAGCCCCGGCCTATTTATTCACACTCCTACGCTGGCCTGGCGTACGCCGGCCCAGCCCACTCCGCTTACGCTTACAGGGGGGGATGACACGGATGCATGACCGGGGACTTCCCCACTGCCTGAGGTAACATGGTTGCGTCCACTTTCCACAACACTACAGACACCAGCAGTATATGTCCACATGGATATGTCTGTGCTCTGCATACTGTAGTCTGTCCAGCACATCACTGCCACACTTGGCATTGTGTACATTCTTATTCATGGGTGACTTGCCTCCTTCACACATACTTGGTTCCCACCTCTCCCCACATTCTGCAATTGTGTGGCTGTGGGGCCATGCCGTTTTGGGAAGGTCAGCTGTCTTGTTCTGCACTGCCTCGGTGGTAGTCCGGGGGGTCCTGGGGGTGGTGGCGGTGGGTGTTGTGGCCCTCTTGGGTCTCCGAGCTGCATGGTCAGTAGCTCCATGACATGTGTTGGTCTTCAGATGTGGCTCTGGGCTGGGCTCCCTTTCATGCTGCAGGTTGTCGTCCGGCTTTACACCAGTATAAGGCAGGTGTTAAATCCCTGTTGCTAACGCGCCTTATCGCCTGTTTTTGGGTCGTATCGCGGATCTGGCTGGTCGTTGAGAGTATCGCGAAGTGGTGTTTTCGTGTGTTTTTGCATGGGTACGCCTACTCTGAATATCATTAGCGTTAGTTGTCGCTCTCATCCGTGGCGATGTTTTTTGCGGCAGCTATCGCTGGGAAACTGGCGATATCGGCAGTTTGCACCAGCTTGGGAATAGGGCGATGACTCTATCGCCACTTTTGTGGCGCTAAAGTGCCGATAAATCGGCGATGAGTACTTGAGAATATGCCCCAGTGTCTTTTACACTTTTTAACATCATCCTGGGATCTTAGGCCACATTGGACCCGTTAACAACTTTAACTTCTCCACATTAACCACTACATTCATACAACATTCAAAAAACCTCTACCAAACACTACACAATTGCTGTAACACCGCAAGCTAAGCATAAGCCATACATGTGCAACCCTATTAATACTCACTCCTCTGCTGTTACCAGTCCACAACAAACCACTGGAATCTGCCAACCCTCCCACTCGACACATAGGACTGGGACAGGGAACTTAATGATTCTCTTATAAAATCTCCTGACTCCCCTATCTCAGGACCTACCCGTCCTCTGCTACCATCTGCTAATGCGTAGTGTTTGGGCTCCTTCTTCCTTGTTCCTTGCAATGAAACTTTCTAAGTGCCTGAGGAATAAGGAGTTTGAATCAACAACAATTTAACAATTACAGTGTAACCCATTTGGCCACACAGTAACACTCTGAGTCTGAATATGGGATTAAGGGGCTCATTACGATGGCGGGCGGAAGCACAACCGCCGTGCTGGCGGATGCAAAAACCACCAGTTACCACCGGCACGCAGCAGTCCACACGCCCGCCCAATTACGATGCGAAAAGTAGGCCAAACACCGCCGGCAAGCCAGCAACACCGTCCGCCATCAAAGTGCGCCCGTACACGTAGCGGCGCAGCCCAACTGACACACACCGTCCGACGAAACACGTCCCGCCCGGCGCATAAATTACGATGCCGCAAACAAACGGCTCCCACGGCCAAGAGATACCGTACGACAAACCGAAGCGGTAACACGGACGCCGAGCACGGACAACGAAGAAGCGGCTCCCCGAGCATGAATCCAGCACTGCAGGCCCTCCCCATGCTCCTGCTGATGCACCACCAAGCACGCAACGTACCGCGGAGACGCAGGTAGGCACACACACAACAAGTGCACGCAAACAGCGCACACAGTGCAAGGGCGGAAAAGCGGACAACCCCCACCAGCGCGTGTACACTACACATCCACCATTGCATCCACATATGACACACAGGCCAAATCGTAACATCGCGTAACACATGTGTACACACCACCTGGGACTAGGAACCAACCACCCCGTCACGGCCCCAAAGCGGCGATGACGCCGCCACACATGCGCACAACGCAGAGGCCAACCACAGCGCCATGCATGCGTCGCACACAGACACAGGGACACAACCAAGCAGCACACACATCAGCCCCACCCCGAACGCACATGACACGTGACAGGCCTGCCACAGACATGTCCCCAACGCCCAATTCACGGACAACACCCAACGCCACACAACCGACGCACACATGTCAGTGAAGACACGCAACAGCAGGACACACCCCAGTGTAACAAACATGGCGTAGCACACAGCGGCGGCAACACCAACTAGGAGAAGCAGGGCCCCTTCGGGAAGAGGAACGCCAGTACCACACTGAAACACCCATACCACCCTGCACATATGAACAAGACATATAAAACGGAACACCAAAGAGCCCGGGGACCGACAACAGGTGGCCCAAGAATAACATTCACACACAAGGCCCAACGCAGAGCAGAAAGGCAGCCTGCCGCCCACACAAGGGAGAGCAGACAGCACTGAATGACCTTCCATTCCAACTCCGAAACCACAGCCCTACGACAGAAGCCGGTGAATACAGCCATTGTCCAAGAATAGACCAACACAGGCTTGCCGAGGAGACCGACCACAGGGCAGATAGCGCATATCACAGAAGCACACAACGGACGGGGAAGAAAGAAGAAAACACTCCCCCATGTCGGCCACATGCAAGTTAATTGGAAGGAGTCACACATCACTGACCTTGAACTGTCTGAGAAGCATGTGGGAAGAGGGCCCGTGTCCTCCAAACAAGCCAACAGAACACAAGTCCTGTCTCCCTACGACTACACAGAGCTCACAGCAACCTCGGAGCGTGCACATTGCAGACTGCACACACAGCCGGAGCACGCCACCACAACGCACCGCTGCGAAATGGCAACCGCAACACACCTACCCAACTACGCCAAACAGCTCAAGCTGTACAAAACCAACCTGTTTCATACATTGGGATGCGATCTCCTGTCCCTGCTGAACGTAAGTTACCGACTGACTTACCGCATCACATTGTTCAGCTGCGTCATGCCCGTCTTCTACTGTCGGAGGTGTCCCTACCAGCATCCCGTGGAGATATGCCTCTCCAACCCGGCATGTCTGAAGGCGGACCTGCTACCACTACTCCTCCCTCTGGACGCACACGACAGGGCCTGCTCTGCCTATGGGGGCATGGCGTATGTGGCCAACATCGCACCCGCACTGAAATGGGACCACTGTGCCTCCACACGACGGATCATCGAGAACAGCTACATCGAATGTCACCCAGCATGCCCCATCATGGTCCTCCAAGGGACAACTTACGAACAACACCTTGACAGCCACCATCCGCTACATTGGCTGGCAAACATGTACACCACCAATGACATGGAAGCCCTGCTGGACGGCATCGCATACCTGACAACCTGTAAATTCGTCGGACCACAACGCAGGTTCCCCGATTGACCTATGATGTCCAACCCCGCACCCATGCTTAGCTTCCGCACGGACTGGCCAGTCACCACCACAACAGCCATACCAAACGACCGGCAACTGTAACCACACCATCAACGACATCGCCATGACATCGGATATGACCGGGACATGCACACTGTTCCCCATCACATCCAGGAACACCGCATGCATCGTGGGAGGCAGTGGCATGGGCTCTGTGTATCGCACCCACATGGACGGAACTGCACGAACAACCAGGACACGACATGGATCCAGCGCCCATGGACACACACACCGCTCAGTGGACATGAATAGGTCGCCTGGAGTCTGTGGGTGCTGCACCCCTCCCACCCCCGCCCCGGGAATCCCATACCAGGACCTTTGCATGGACGACAAGTGCATACAACAACAACACGACCCCAGTGACTGTGACATGTCCAGTAACCACCACTGGTGGCACGCCGCTGCATGCACGCAAGCACATGCCCTGATGTCATCTCACATGCACGCGTGCATGAGGAACAACCGCAGCAAACCTGTCACATGGAACTGAGATGGACTGTGCCCATGATGCCAAGCGGTCTGGTAGGCTACATGTATACCGTCTGTGTCAAAGTCCGCAGCTCCGCAGCTATACGTAAATGTACATTAGCACAGCCTTGGCCAAGCAGATGTCACTCTGAAGCCCACATCCCACATGCAACAGCCAATCACATGTAACCCCACACCCTATCCCATTTGCAATCATGCTCAGTATATCCTCAACATGTATTCCGCTGCCAGTAGTGTCCACTATACTGCATCACAGAGGACAGAAGACTCAATATAATGTTTGAAACCAAAACTGTCTCCGCTGACTCATTTCACAAGTACGAATGAGAGAGGATGAGAGTATGTGAAGTACACGGCAGTCGTGACATGACCATGTAGTCCACTGGTATTGGATGTCAACGCAAATGAGTAGCACAACTGTGGAAGACACACATGTGTCATGTGAAGTCGTATGGACGCAGTGCTCAGGTGGGTGGGTGTGACGGGTAGATGCGCACATGCCAAGTTGGAGCACGCTGTGTTGGGAGGGGTCATGAACAGTACACCACCGCTTCCCTGGGCATTGTGAGAGGACACCTGTCGGGGGGGGAGTGAACACGTGTGTGCAAGGCAGCCGGGCACACGTACAAAGCGGTACCAGGCGCACCTCAGCCCACCCTCTGTGGACAAGCTGGATCCTGTTGTGCGCCCGCCATGCCCCTTGACAAGGCACACACAGCCCCAGTCGACCAGGTGTAACCCCAACATAGTCAATCCGCACAGGCGATACAGGGCATGGGATGGCAGTGGAGATGGTGTGTGAGAGGTCTCCTCGCGCTCCTCCTGGTCATATCACGCAGGCAATAGAACCTCAACGTCTAGCATGGCACAAGTCAAATGGAAGTGTAGGGGGACGCACCACAGCACGAGCAGCACTGACGTCACGGGAGGTGGCTCGCACCATCCCATCCATTGCCCATCATACCAACCACGCCACATGCCATTGCGACTAAGTGCAAGCGCGTGCGCCACCACCCCCGAGCCCTCCCCAGAGAGGCCAAAGAGTGAATGTGTGGGCCATCAGCCACAGACGGACGCGGCCTGGCCGCAAGGGCAGCCACAGCCACTGGGTGTCGCAGGTGGCGGATCCGGAAGGCGAAGACTGTGATGCATAGTCCATGCAGGCCGGGTCTCCATTTGGGGCACCACGCAGGTGGACGGCGTCCCGCCACACATCATACCCTCAGACAGCCCACTCGTGCAACTGGACCCACACATACACTCCTTGCCCTCTCTGGTGCGAGCTTGGGGCTGCCTGTGCAAGCGCTAGCCTCGCAGGTGAGCATGCATATTGGGGGAGCGAGGGGAGGACATGAGGGCTGGGGCGAAGATGACTGTATCACTGTCAGTTAGTACAAGGGATGACCCAGATGTGGAAAGGAAGAGACGTGTCCCGTGTGTACTGCAACTAGTCGCCAATCCAACTACCCCCCATGTCCGGAATGTAAGCCCGCACCTAGGCCCGCCCATCCGCCACATCGAACATCCCACCAGCACGACAACCTTCCCATTCGAAACACTGACTGGGGGTGGCGACCAGTGAACAATCATGTGTAGCCTACCCACGCGTACATGTGGGCCCTCCATGATCCATGTCACCTGCGGCAAAGTCATGACATGCGCAATGAGGGAAGTGAGGAGAGCTGTCCGCCCCACGCGCAGAAGGTGCATCAGCTCCACAGACCCAGCAGCGAGTCCAGCAGGGGTCACATGTGCAGGGGCAGCTGTGCCTGGTGTGAAGGCACATGCATATAGACAGCACATCGACCAATGTGTAGTCTGCCCACATCTACAGTCCATCATCATGCGGACATAGGAATTGAACACAGGGCAACACATCTTCAGTTGGTGCACCCACCGTGACCAACAATGCGCAATCATCGACGTACCCGCCCTGTGCATGGCCCCCACCCAACGGAGGCACATCCAGTGCCACCATCCCACACACACAAGCCTTCCACGGAACATGCTGTGTCCAATGGTCAGTACAGAGTCAGCGCCCATCTGGTGGATCCTGAACAGGAGACACATGCACACACATGCCAGCTCCCATTATGTACGTCTGCCACCTGGCACGTGCAATGTAACCTCTCACCTGTGACGTGTGACTGCAAGCACACAGCCGTCTTGGCATGGGGCTGTCAATGTGGACACCTGTCAATGTTTCGGGAGGTGTGATCCGTACAGTGCTGTACATAGGGTGCAGTGCTGACACCTACTACTGTCTCATATCCCCTCGTGCCACAGGTCCCACTTGTTTTGGCCGCTCAGCCTGTGCCCACATCGTCGTCGTCGTGTGCCATACTCATCCAGCCGCGGAAGCAGTCCCATGCTCAGCAGACATTCATGTTGCCGTGGCGTTGCCGCTTGACGGATATGCAGTCAGTCCCCATCAGCACGCCCCGCAAGTCATTGGGGCCTAGATACCCATGTGCATGCACATGGCAGTGGTTTGTATCACTAGCCATTGCCATTGTTGGGAGACCTGTGTAAGTGTATTGTGGCCGTGCCGTCCCAGCTTGACAGCTGGGCTGTGGCTCATGTGCTTGCTCAGTCATGTCAGTGATGTGTATGCGAAATTGCTATGTGTCGTGTTGCTTTGACATGTGTCCTCTGCCATTGTCCCTAGGCGGAGACCGAACATTGACCGCCCATACCAATTGCTGGCGGACATGGACGATACAGAGGTTATTAGGAAGTTTCGGCTGGACAGGCCAACCCTGCATCGACTGTGTGCCATGTTAGAACCCCATCTCCGTCCCCGCAGGGTGTATCCGACTGCTGTCACCCCTACGGCTAAGGTAATGGCCGCCATGCATTTCTTCGCCACTGGGTCATTCCAGCACACAGTGGGCATTGGAGGAGGGATGTCCCAGCCCATGTTCAGCAAGGTGCTGAGGGATGTACTGGCAGCCATGATGCTGTACCGAAACAGGTACATCCGCTTCCCCAGGGCTCGTGAATTGGCGGCAGTGAAGGGTGCATTCTATGCCCTTGGCAGAATCCCACACGTCGTTGGAGCCATTGACTGCACACATGTCGGCCTTGTTCCACCACAGGCCACTGGGCACCTGTACCGCAACAGGAAGCACACGCACTCCCTGAATGTGCAAGTGGTGTGCCTTGCGGACATGGTGATCACCCACGTGTGTGCAAAGTTCCCAGGCTCGGCCCATGACGCACACATAATGCGCAACAGCATCTTGCCACGACTGATGTACAATATGCAACAGGATCATGGCTGTATTGTCGGTGAGTATGTGGAGTGGTGTAGCGTGCTGGTTGTGCGATGCTGTCCCCTGTCCAGTTGGAATAGCAACGGTTCTCTGTGTCCCTCACACCCAGGTGACTCTGCGTACCCGAATGGGGCATGGCTGCTCAGTCCATTGAGGAATCCTCGCACCCCAGCAGACGATCGCTACAATGAGGCACATGGGAGGACCAGACGTGTGGTCGAGCGTACCTTTGGCCTCCTCAAGTCCAGGTTCAGGTGCCTGGACCGCACCGGGGTGCGCTGGCGTACTCCCCACAGAAGGTGTGCCGGATAGTGGTGGCGTGCTGCATGCTGCACAATCTGGCCATTCGGAAGCAGATCCCCCTCATTGTGGATGACGGAGATCAACCAGGGCCCCAGCCCGCAGACCAGGACAGCTCGAGTGAGGAGGACAGCGGAGAGGAGGAAGCTGGTAATGTGCGGCAGCAGCTCATCGCCCGCTACTTCACTTGACGGTGAGTGTCCATGTACGACGGCTGATGTGGCTGTATCTGTGCAGGTGTGTGTGTGCTGTGTCAGGGTGGCCGTTTGTTCACTGCGTGCTGTGTGTCAACGCTCCATGGCCAGGGTAGTATGCCACTGTTGGTGGCTGTGGCATTGTGCCCTATTGCTCTGTGCGATGTGTGTACATTGCTTGTAGTTGTTGACATGTACTGTGTGATGGGTGTGTGACACACTCATTGAATGTGCTCCTGTTCTGTCTCCCACCCCTACGTCCCTACAGGCCCTCCGGATTCCATTGCCATGCCACGCATCAGGTGCCTTTCCGCCCAAGGTGGCCGTTGTATTCCGTACAAATAAAACACAGGGCACAAACAGCAGTTAGTGTAAAAGGTGCATTTATTTCAAACTGTGACATGTGATTGTGTGTAAGGTGATGACAAAAGTGGTGCGTGCAGTGACAATGAGCTGTCGGTCATGGCTGCGTGATGCTCAGGGTGTACCCACTGGTTCTATGTCCATAGTCCAACACACACATGCCATCCAGATGGCTGTGTGGAGTGGGATCGTAGTCCAAGTCAATGCAGTGGCTGGTCAAGGAAGGCTGGCGGAAGGCTGGCTGGCTGCCTCACTTGCGTTTGGAGCGTGCGAAGTCCTCCCGGGAGATCTGTTTCCACTTCGGACGGCCCCTTCCACGTTTGCGAGGGGGGTGCCTGCTTGCGACATGCTGGTGGTTGAGGTGTGCTCACTGGCTGTGGACGCAGGGGAACTGGACACTGCTGCTCGACCCTGCGCACCGGCAGGTGGTGGCGGAGGGGAGCTGCTGTCCCTGGCTGTGACCTCACCGCCACCACCAGCTGGCCCATGAGGTCCACGAGTTGGCCCATACGGGCGTCCATGGACCTCAGCACCCCCAGCACCTCACGCGTGTCTGAAGCAGACCGGACCCATTGTCCTTGGGCCTCTTCATAGGCCCCAAGGACTCTGGCCATTTGAGGCAGGGCATGGCTCCCAGGGGAGGCTGGCGTTTCCCTGACCCTGCTCCTCCTACCAGTCCTGCTGCCACCGGCCTGCCCACTAGCCACATTGCTCACCACGGTCCTCGCTGTGGCTCCCAGGGTGGATCCAGTCGGCCGGGCCACCACCTGCGCTGGGGCTGGTGCCAGCGAAGACATGGTGGTGGTGGCGGCGGTGGTGGTCGGTGCGGCGATGGTGGCGGTTGCAGCAGTGGTAGTGGCCACAATGACCGTGGGTGTGGCCGCAGCGACAGTGGCAGCAGGGGGCTGGGAATGTTCAGCAGCCCTGGATGATGGGTTGGTGGGTAGGAGGGGTCCTGGGGAGCGGCTGGGCCCTGCCACACCAGATGGGCCTGCTTGGTGGTCCGTGTCCGAAGAGGAGGACAGATCCTCCAGATCCGTGTGTCCTCGTTGGGGGCTTGTAGGCTGGCTGTGCTGGCTGCTGGCTCCATTCCCAGCATCCAGCAGTTCGTCACCTGTGGAGAGAATGAGATTTGTTATTGTGTTGCACCTGGCGAAGTATGTATTTGTCGTCTGACATTAACAGTTCGTGCAATCTCGTACATGGGTTTCCCGGAGGCGTGTGTGTGGCTGTAGCATCTGTAGTTGTGTGTGCTTGGCAATGGGACTGTGTGCTGTGCACATGTGGCATGGGACGGATTGGCCATGCCGATGGGTGTGTTGCTGTGCCCCTACTTATTGTGACTCTGGTGTATGCGGGCTCCTGGCCCATCCTGGGTCTGGTTTGTACTTTGCTTTTGGTGTTCAGATGGGACGCTTAGGAACGCATATGGCAACATGGGGGCCATGCCCCAGATTCGCATTTGGGAGGGAATATGCTTTTGGGGTTCAAATGGAACGCTTAGGAACGCATATGGCAACATGGGGGCCATGCCCCAGATTCGCATTTGGGAGGGAATATGCTTTTGGGGTTCAAATGGAACGCTTAGGAACGCATATGGCAACATGGGGGCCATGCCCCAGATTCTCATTTGGGAGGGAATATGCTTTTGGGGTTCAAATGGAACGCTTAGGAACGCATATGGCAACATGGGGGCCATGCCCCAGATTCTCATTTGGGAGGGAATATGCTTTTGGGGTTCAAATGGAACGCTTAGGAACGCATATGGCAACATGGGGGCCATGCCCCAGATTCTCATTTGGGAGGGAATATGCTTTTGGGGTTAAAATGGAACGCTTAGGATCGCATATGGCAACATGGGGGCCATGCCCCAGATTCTCATTTGGGAGGGAATATGCTTTTGGGGTTCAAATGGAACGCTTAGGAACGCATATGGCAACATGGGGGCCATGCCACAGATTCGCATTTGGGAGGGAATATGCTTTTGGGGTTCAAATGGAACGCTTAGGAACGCATATGGCAACATGGGGGCCATGCCCCAGATTCGCATTTGGGAGGGAATATGCTTTTGGGGTTCAAATGGAACGCTTAGGAACGCATATGGCAACATGGGGGATATGCCCCAGATTCGCATTTGGGAGGGAATATGCTTTTGGGGTTCAAATGGAACGCTTAGGAACGCATATGGCAACATGGGGGCCATGCCCCAGATTCGCATTTGGGAGGGAATATGCTTTTGGGGTTCAAATGGAACGCTTAGGAACGCATATGGCAACATGGGGGCCATGCCCCAGATTCTCATTTGGGAGGGAATATGCTTTTGGGGTTCAAATGGAACGCTTAGGAACGCATATGGCAACATGGGGGCCATGCCCCAGATTCTCATTTGGGAGGGAATATGCTTTTGGGGTTCAAATGGAACGCTTAGGAACGCATATGGCAACATGGGGGCCATGCCCCAGATTCGCATTTGGGAGGGAATATGCTTTTGGGGTACATGCTGTGAGCCATGGGTGCCGAACGTGACATGTGTTGTGGCAGCATGACAGTGCATGGTTTGAGGTGTGTGCATGCTTGACATGGCCTGCATATTTGCTGTCTGTTGTGATTACTGGACATGGCATTGGACGCATCGTTATGAGTGAGTGATGGTTGTGTGCCAGCCAACGTATTGCAGTTGTCCCATCTCCTTGGTGTGCGTGCTGCCCTGTGCCATGTGCATCACTGCAGTGCTCGGGGGGTGTGGCCCATGTTGTGTGTTGTTGCTCACAGTGTGTCGTGCGCTTCATTGACTTCTGGCACATGGTTGGTCATGGGCATGTATCTTAGCGTGACTGCTGTATGTGTGGCAGCTGTGCGGATGACATGCCTTTCATGAGACTGGGGCTGACGGATGGGATGGATGGTATGTTGTATGTGCATGGTGTGTCTGTGTGTTTGATGGGTTCAGTGGTGTTCGTGTGCATTTATGTTGTTCCGCTCTGTTGCGTCTAGTGTTGTTTGTCTTACATAGGCGTAGTTGTGGGGTGTGTGGTTGACAGGCAGTAGGAGCTACATGGACAGGACTTCAATGGTGTTTCGGTTGTGTGTGATGAGTTGCACAGTGGCTGCCGTGTGGTACTATATTCAGTGTGGCTTGTGCATGCAGACGTGGCTCCTTGGGTGTTGCTATGTCTGTGATGGGTCATGTGGGGTGTGAGTCTGTTGTTCATGTCCGTGTGCACATTGTTCACTTGTTCGTGACGGTGGGCGGTGCTGCGTGTTCGTCTGCTACGTGACATGTCCCATGTGTTGGTCGTGTTCCGGTCCTCATGCCTCCAGTTATCCAGCCCTGTCCAGTTTCCCACCTGCAAGTTGTTCGTGCGTGCATTGTACTGGATGCCACATGGGTCTAAGCGGGGGTGCTCCATGTTGCAGGTCTGTGGGGGTGGGGGGTGTTGTGGGTCGTGGGGTGGCTGGACACCCACTGACACCGATTGCTGTGGACCGTGATGTCTGCCTTTCGGCTGTCGTTGTGCACTGCGGTGGCTGACACGTGGCTGTGGGGTGTGGGGGATGCTCCTCCTTGCTGTGCTGTGGGACTAGGGGCCTGGTGTGTGTTGTACTTGGGCTGTCCACCGTCCCACCCACTGCACTTTGTGTTCCTGCCACTTACCTGTTACTTGTCGGTTAGTGCAGCTGTGGCGGACACATGGGTGTGGTGGGTGCTCGTTGTGGCGCTTCTGGCATATTTGGGGACCTGTTGGTGGTTACGTGGCTGGCTGAGTGTACACATGTCCCCACGTATCTTACAGTTGTTCGGTTTGGGCTGTGTGTGGTGGTCTCTGTTGCATGTGTGTGTGATGTGTTGTGTATTGTGTGCTGGACATGGGGGTGTTTGTCCCAGGGAGCTGTGGCATGGTGGTAGTGCATGTGAGTACATAGCGGTGTGCTGGTATACATTAGTTTGTACTTACCAGCCTCCACTCCCCTGCTAATCCGGCGAGGATCTCCGGATGTATTATGACTCGCACCTTCTCCTCCCACGCTTTGAAGGTCTTGAAGAGCGCGGGATTCCCTCCGCCAGTGACGGCAGCCAGCTCTCTGTTTTTGCCCTCCTTCTTCTTGACCAGGCTCTTGACGTCATTCCAACGTTTGTTTATTTCTCCTCTGTTCCTGGGCAGGGTCCCGACTGCATTGACCTGGTCTACGATCCGGTTCCACATTCTGTTTCTGGTGGCTAGTGGTGTGTGCTGGACCATGTTCCCATAGATTTGTGGGTACACCTTGATGATCTCGTCGACCATGACCGTCAGCTCAATGGGCGTGAACTTGGGCATCCTTTGTGGTGCCTTGGTGTTTGTGGTGCTGGTGCGGTGTGTGTTGTGTAATGTGCAGGGGGTTTGTGGTGCAGGTGTTTGGTGGTGGTGGTGGTGGTGGTTGTGATGTGTGCGTTTCTGTGGTGTGCTGCTGTCCTTGCTGTGTCACTGTGTCCTCTCCTCTCCTCTCTGGTTTGCAATGTTGCAAGGGGTTGTGGTCTGTGGGAGTGCTGCTTTTGTACTTACCTATGTGGGTGTGTCCTCATGGTCTGTTGTTTTCAGGTGTGTTGTGTCTGGGGTTCTGGCCTTTGTAGTTTTTGTTTGTCCGGGGGTGTTTTCGGGATGTGTACTGTGCTTGTGTATTTGTGCGTGCCTTGCTGTGTGGACTTGTTGGCCATGTTGTGTGCTATTGGTTTTGTGAGCGGATGGTTTCTGTGCAGGTACGTGGGCGCCATGGCTTCTGCCGTGTCGATTCTCATCGGCGTTGTTTGCGCTGGCGGGCGGTATATTTGTAGTTTTCACGCGCTCATGGCGGTGCGATCGTAATTTCACGTGCGGTGTGTCGGCCGTGAGGGCGGGCGGTTTTGTGTTGTCGTGCGTGTTTCCGTCCGTGGCGGGCGGTTTGACTCCGACTCGGACGTTGGCGGGCGGTATTTTGTGTGATTTTCCGCCGATGGCGGTTTTCGGTTTGTGTAATCGTAATGGCGTGGTCGGTGTTCAGACGGTGTGTGCGGGCGGATTTTTGCCGCTTTCATGCCTGGCGGATTTTTTTACGCCGGGTATCGTAATGGGCCCCTAAGTATGGATTTATTACAAATGTTTTTTTGTATAAGAATTCTTTATGTTTTTTAATATATGTGTTAAATTTTTAGTAGTTGTTTGCGTTTTTTAGTCCCGTAGCGGGTTGCGGGATTATAGGGGAATAGGGTGGGAAGTAATTTAATTATAATAAATTAATGAATAATTTTTATTTAATAATATTTAATTGAGATTTTATAGTGTAAATTGTGGGAAGTAATTTATTTGTAATTAAGTATTAATTGGTAGTTAATTAATAATAATTAATTAATCATTAATTAATTATGGTTATTGTGTATTTTTGCTTAGGTGCGGGTTGTGGGGTTTATAGGGGTAAAGGGTGGGAAATAACTTTTGATGAAGTAATAATTAGTTGTTAATTTATATTAATTAATTGATTGTAAATTAATTATGAAATTGTGTTATTGATTTTAGGTGCATGTTTTGGGGTTTATAGGGGTAAAGGTGGGAAGTAATTAATTTGTAATTAATTATTAATTAGTTGTTAATTAATATTAATTAAATAATTAATTAATTGAATATTAAATATGGAAGCTGCGGAATTAATTTTAGGTGTGGGTTGTGGGGTTTATAGGGGTAAAGGGTGGGAAGTAATTTATGTTTAATCAATTAATAAATAGTTGATCATTATTATTAATTAATTAATTGATATTTAATTAGGATATTTGTTTACTTTTTTGTGTGTGGGTTTTACATTTATAGGGGTAAAGGGTGGGGAGTCATTTTTTTTACTTACTTTATAATTAGTTGTCAAATACTGTTAGGGGCATATTCTCAAGAACGTGTGATAACCACCACAAGTTTAGCTTAACGCAACTTTGCACATCGCAGTCTATCGCGGAAAACAACGCTGTGTTAACGTAGTATTCCCAAGCTGGCGGCACCATGCGATAGCCCCACGATAACGCGTCAAATGACCGCGTTAAAATTAACGCAACGCCGCCAAAATGCGAAACACAAACGCAAATAAAATTGCGATGAGGCCAACTGTGATACAAAAATCAGCGATAACCAGCGACAGGCCTGCAATCCCCACGCGTCATGCGGGAAAATGCACCATAAAAGCTGAACAAGGAAAACATACCATAAACAAAATAAACTGCGTAGCAACATGGAGGCACCCGAAACGAGTGCCCAGGTCAACGCAAACCCCACAAGCCCCACAGACCACCAGCAAGGAACCTCGGGGTTGGGGAAGGCCAAGGAAAAGAGGAAGAGGAAGACGGGGTACAGTCCGCATGACAACCGGATTGTCGTCACGGAGGTGACAGAGCACCAACAACAACTGTCCTTCACCTCCACCGTGTCATTGGCAACACAGACGGAAAAATGGCATTCCATCATGAATGCAGCCGGAGTGTCGAGGAGGCCAAGATGCACTGGCACGATGTGAAAAGCAAAACCAAGCAGAAACCCGCTGCCAACAGGAAGGCAGCAACGGCGAATGGAGGTGGGAGTCCTTTGCCACAGGAGGAGCTGGAGCAAATGGCGGCCACAGTCATCAGTGTGGAGACAGTGCAAGGAGTCGGGAGTCCGGACACTGCTCGACATGACCTGACACAACAGCAACAGGGTGAGTAATGAACAGGGACTGTGGGGACGGGGGGACGGGCACAATGGCACACATGCACAACGACGTGTAGTACACCGCACACCCACAATGACCCTGGGTCATGTCCCTGATCCCCGTGGCACACTGCAGCACACATACAAACATCAAGTAGGCCCCCGTCCATCATGTGCCCAAAGGGGTCCCACCCCACACATCACCAATTACACAACACACACATGCACCCGTGCGAAACACAGCAAAGATGCGTATGTGAGAGCCACACTGACAATGCAAGTGACACCACATGACCAGCAGCATGGCTGGAGTACAATCACCATGACATTGTGCACGCCACGAGACTGAGGTGGCTGAGTGTGGACCACATCCGGAAAGGAGCAGGTCACACCTGCACAAACAACCACTGACGTCAACAACACATCTGCAGACAAACAATGCACAAGAGTACAAAAACCGTCCAAGAGCACAAATGACCCAAGTCGCCAACATCTCAGCACCTCAAAAGCACAAAAGCCAAAGGCACACCGCCTCCAAGGGATAAGGGGCAGCAAAATCACAGTTCCAGGTGCGACTCCCACACAATGCAGCACACACACATAGCAATGACAGCACACCCACATGGACGACAATGTGGTACACAGTCCAACACCTACACTGCAGAACAGAGGACACAACTGGGCCCGCCTGTGCATAGAAAATGGCCAATCACATCTGACATAGCAGGAAACTGTGAGATGCAAGTGTACGTGTACAACCTCACCTACGTCATGTAGTCCAAATGTCCACTGTCCCGCATCAAACAGTCCGCCCTTCCCAAACAGTCACAATGTACATTGTCGTGCAGTCTGTATGTAAACTTGAACAATGCGGCAACATACATGCCAACACAATGTCAACAAGCATCTCCCCTTCACATTTCAGAGGGACAAACAACACCTCCAGCAGAGCAGACCAGACAACTCTACAGTGATGCTGAAGAGGACCTCCACACTTCCGACACCGACGCCCCACAACAGTCCATGGACTTCTTAGGCAATTGACCACCAGGAGCAGGGCAGCACCGCTGCATCGAGGATACCCCACCCCCTGCACAGACAACACAGCTGGACGCACCCACCACCCCGGCTGGCTCCCAGCAGCCCACCGAAGCACACATCGCATTCCAAGGCCAGGTGTCAGACTGCCAGAAGGGGTGGCCGAACATGTGCGGGTGGGGTACTACCTCATGGAAGCCAAACTAGATCACATACGTGGGTGTCTAAGTCCCATCAGGGACCACCTACACTCCCCAATGGAGACCCACACTGCGACAGAGACACATGCCTTTGCACATTTCCAGTACTGAACCACACCCAGACCCATGGGATATTCATCCACTACCCCACACTGGACTGGCGTACGCCGGCCCAGTTCACTCCTCTTACATATTGAGTGGGGGACGACAAAGCTACATGTGCAATGTCCCACCCGCTGCCTGCGGTGACATGGCTGCGTCCTCTGTACACGGCACAATGTAATGTTGTAGGGCCCGGGGCACAAATGCATACTTCATGAGCACACGGACACACTCAGATAGTTCGTTGAACTGGCTACAGGCACGTGCGCTCGACACCTTTATTGGCATGGTCACATGTACAGTGACGCATGTGCTGGATGTGTGTGGGGTGAGTGTAAGCCAGCCCTCATGGAGTCGTTGGTGCAGGCAACAATTTGAACAGTGATCACAATTAAAGCGGACACAGAAAACACCAGCATAACAGAAACAACTGTGAAGCATCATGGTGGCAGCCGGAGAAAGTACAGTGTTCACCCAACATGCAAGCAGAATGGTCCATGATTTGTGGTGCACTGAGTTAGTGGCACCTGAAGAGCTGAGCAGGGAACAAGCTGATGATGGCACCCACGACTGGTGTGAGCAACTCTGATAGTCTGGCAGTAAGACACTTCCGACTCTGGCACCTGTTGTTTGGAGTTGGTCCTCGCAGTGGTGGCGTGTGCATCCTGCGGTGATGTGACGTCCGGGCAGGCCAGGACTCGATTTGATGTGTGAGCCCATGTGGGCCGCAGTTGAGGCCGGAGGCAGCGGGCAGCACAGGGCCACAGACACATGGCCTTGATGACCCCCAGTCCATCGACCCAGAGGCCATCCAATATGCTATCAGACAGGGACCATGACTTGAGCTGCACAGAGTTAGTGCCCCGGATGCACTGCAGCCTGCACAGGCACACCGCCACGGGATGGTGACTTGCGGTGCAGTGAGATAGGGCCACGCGAGGTGAGCGGGTCCTCGTCGATGTCGAAGGTGAATGTAGCAGAGGTTTGCAGGGGACAGTGGAAGGTGTCCTCCAGGGCATGATGCAGAGGGCAGAAGCCGGCCGGAAGCGGCAAATGGAGGAGTGGAATGCTACAGCCTCGTTTTTGCCACAAAAGTCAGTATCACCGACATGATGATGAAGACAAGCCCCAGTCCATAGACTCAGTCGCCACCAAAGTTCAACAAGAAAGTGTCCATGGATGTCGGGGAACAGACTTAATGGCACCAGAGCTGAAAGGAGATGCAGTCTGCGATGAGGTCAGTACAATGATGTCAAGTCTGCCATAAATGATTCATGACTGAATTCCCAATGTGTGACCTACTCGACTGCAGTGTAGGCCGAATACGTAGTCATCAAGGGCCCACAGACACATGTGGTTGGGATGCCATGCACATACTTTGTGTCACCACATCAAAGGGAGTATAGTGATATAAACTCTGCATTGACATGTGTACTCGGCCATTGTGTAATCAAGACTCAGTTCCAAATGTGTGACCTACTTGACCGCAGTGTAGGCACGAGGCAGCTGTCAGCAGGGGCCCACAGCCAAGTGTCGTTGGCCCGCGATGCACAGAGTTAGTGACACCAGGGCAGTTGTCGGCAGTGTTTGAACACCTCCGTAACGATGGTCCTTTTCTCCTCCGGACTGAACCGCGTCTTCCTCTTACTCGTCTCCTTGCGTACAATGATATGAACTCCGCCATGAAGAAATCACAACTCAGTTCCACATGTGTGACCTACTGGACCGCAGTGTAGGCCGAAGGCAGTAGTCAACAAGGGACCACAGACAGGTGTAGTTCGAATGCTATGCACAGAGTTGGTGGCACCACATCGAAGGGAGTATAGTGAGATAAACGCAGCCATAAAGTGTGTACTCTGCCATTGCATAATCAAGACTCAGTCCCAAATGTGTGACCTACTTCACCGTAGTGTAGGCCCGAGGCAGCGGTGGAGTACGTAAACGAAAAAGGAGTAAAGCGGGCCTGTGTCGCGGAGGCCGTGATGGTCTGAGGAGGCTGCCAAGGTCGCGGGCTTCGGGCTTGGAGCTTGCGCCGGCACGTGGTGGGCCCTCTTTGACCCCCGCTGGTGTCGGCATGTGAGCAGTGAGGCCTGGCTGCGCAGGGGCGGGCATGACGGGTTCGGGGACCAGCGGCCCGGGGTGCAGCAGGTGCACAGGATCGCAGGCCACACCGCTCACGGCGACGGCGTCGGCCTCGTGGTGGGGTGGGAGGCGCCGCCCTGGCAGACACGTTGGGCAATCTGGAAGAGAACCACGCCCAGAGCTACGTGCTTTTTTTTCACACCCCTACACTGGCCTGGCGTACGCCGGGCCAGCCCACTCCGCACACGCTTACAGGGGGGACGTCACAAGCTACATTTCCTTGGGCTTCCCCACTGGCTGGGGTGACATGGTTGTATCCACTGTCCACTACACTCCAGACACCAGCAGTGCATGTAGACATGGATATGTCTGTGGTCTGCATACTGCAGTCTGTCCAGCACATCTCCGCCACACTTGGCATTGTGTACATTCTCATTCATGGGTCACTTGCCTCCTTCGCACATGCCTGGTTCCCACCTCTCCCCACATTCCGGTATTGTGTGGCTGAGGTGCCATGCCGTTGATGGCTCATGTACATGGCTAACCAAGGTTGCCACAGTAAATTGTACTGTCGTGTCTGGTGGGTGGGCATGTTGTTTGGCATGTTGTATGTGATTTTGTGACGTGTGTAGTGCCAGAGTTGTGAGTTGCATGATTGTGGACTTGAGGGGTGTGGTGTGTTCATTTGGTACTTGCCAACGTGCAGTGCATTTCCATAGGTGCCATCCTGGAAGCGCTGGTTGATGATGGACTGTCGGAAGATGAAGGGATCATGCACACTGCCTGGGTAGTTGGCTATGACATTGGTGAAGAGTCCCCTGTGGTCCACTATTGCCTGCACGTTGATGGGATGCGTGTGCTTTCTGTTGCGGTACTTGTGTGCGGTGTCGGCAGGGGGCACAAGTAGGACATGTGTGCAGTCGATTGCCCCCAACACGTGCGGGAATCCAGCTATGACGTATAGTCCTTGCTTGCTCTCCAGCTGTTCTTGCGCATTGTGGGGGACGTATAGGTACTGGGGTACCTAGCTGATGATGGCATTCAGGACAGGTGTGAGGAACTTGGATGAGGCTGGCTGTGCGACTCCTCCGACTCTGGTGGTTGTTGGTTGGGAGGTACCAGAGGCCAACAGGTGCAGCACAGCCAGCAGCTTTGTCTGCGGAGGGATGTTGGTTGTCCGCTGTGTTGGTACCGTCAGCCTGTGGGCAATGATGTTCAGGATGCGGAGGATGGTTGTCCTTTGAGCCTGTAGTGGGCATTGACGTTGTCTGGTGTTAGGTCTGTGAGGCTGGTGCATTTCCTGAAGGTCTGCTGTCTTTGTCTGCGCTGCCTCTGTGGTGGTCCGGGAGGGGTGGAGGGGGGGTGGCGGTCCTGGGGGTGGTGACGGTGGGTGTTGTTGCCCTCTCGGGGCTCCGGGATGCATGGTGAGTGGCTCCATGGCATCTGTTGTTCTTCATGTGTGGCTCTGGGCTGGGCTCCCTTTGATGGTGCAGGTTGTCATCCGACTTTACACCAGGTCGGAGCAGGTGTTAATTTCCTGCTGCTAACGCGCCTTATCGCCTGTTTTGTGGTCTTACCGCCGATGTGGCTGGTCGTTGAGAATGTTGAGGTGTGGTGTTGTCGCGGATTTTTGCTCGGGAACGCCTACTCTGCATCTCATTAGCGATAGTTGCCGGGGTCATCTGTGGCAATGTTTTTTGCGGATGCTTTCGCACGTTAACTGGTGGTATCGGCTGTTAGCACCAGCTTGTGAATGGGGCAATAAATGTATCGCAAATTTGGCTGCGATAAAGTGCCGATAACTCGGCGATAGCTCCTTGAGAATATGCCCCTGTGTTTTTTAATTGAAAATAAGTTTTAATTTTATAATTAATTTTTTTACAGTTTAATTTTAGCTGTGCGTTGTGGGGATTATAGGGGTAAAGTGTGGGAAGTTAATTAATTTTTATGAGTTTTAATTTGTTTTTAATTAATAATATATCTTTAATTGGTAATTAATTATGTTAATTATGGAAGTACATTTTTTTTTAAATTTAGATGTGGTTTGGGAATTGTGTGGTGTTATATGGTAAAAAATAAAAAGTACATTTATGTAATAATTAATGTTTTGTTTCTAAATAATTTGTAATTAAAAATGTTTATTTGTTAAAAAAATTATTTTTTTTAATTTAATATAATATTTGTAGGTATTTGTCATATGTATTTAACATTATAATATGTTTAAAAAAAAAAAAATTATATTGAATATATTTGTATCAATTTTTATATTTTTTCATCGATATTTTTAACAACTATAATTTGTACATCGATATTCTGTCAGTAAACCCCCACAAAGAACATTTGCGAACCTCTGTCACGTGTTCCACAACTCATCCATCTTCTCATGGTAAAATCTTGGCAACTACACTTAGACTCCTTTCTTCTGTTCCTAACACACTGAAACATCCTTGCATTCCTTCAGCCTTCAGATACAACATGGACCATCTTCCTCCCTTCGCTCCATAGCATCCCTCATCTTTGCCAAGGATACTCCTTTCGAGCCTAACTATCTCTGTTGCACAATTAGCCTTTTATTTAAACATGAACTCATGCAAGTGCACCTGCAGAGGAGAGAAAAAACATCACAACCCCGGCAAGATTACTCGTTGGAATTAAAACATTGAATCTAATTGCTTAAGGCCTTTGGTCAATTTAACTGCTAAATGCATAATTAATGATACATAAACAGGTGCAATGTAAATGTAGAGTACTATTCAATAAATGCGTGAGTTTGTACAAGTTAATCATCATTATTCAAACCACACAAATGCAGATATGTAGGAACTGCAATTCGATGTTACTGTAATGAAAGCATAAACATTAGTTATTCACAAACGTATATATGCCAAGATTGCAGAGTAAATGCACTTTCTGTACTGTTAGTGCGCCACATCACATTAATAATGTTACTTCACACGAGTACATGAGGCCATGTGAAAAAAACTATATATATATATATACACAACGAAAGGCTCGTTCTTACGGCATTTTCGGTGCTCTATGACGGTGCGGTCCGTGGAAACGGCGGAGTCCAGCCGTAATTAATCACCACAAATTTCCTCTTTTGGAGAAAGAATCCACACGCACTCATGGGCAATTTGATGGCACGCTCTTAGATTTTATTAAAGCGGCAACATTCTCCAACCAGCCAACAACCCAACACGTTTCAGTCTGCCCTCAGACCTTGCTCACGGGTAACTAGCGCTTCAATTACAACTCTATTTGAATAAATCACATGACATTATGTCACGTCCTGTTTTTCAAGCACTTGGTTTTCTGGTAGATGTAGTCTTTTACATTTATGAAGTGAAAATAGTGAATAAATTGTGAACCAAACAAAATTCAGTGATTGTGACTCAAAATTCAGTGATATAAATCACAAACTGGCTTTTACAGTTGATTGATTCTCCATTTCTTACGGTTTGCCATTGTGATTTCCTTCGTATTTTGTGCAATTTGACACACTTTGCACGTTGAGCATTTAAAGAAACCCTTTACATTCATCCACGTTTTCTGTTTTTTTGTGCCAAAATGACTATGGACTAGTTCATCTTTAAGATTTCTTGCTCTCCTGTACGTGATTTTTGGATGACTTCTGACAATGTTCGTCATCGTTCTATCCAGACATAAAATATTCCAATTTTTACGAAGGATGTTTTCAATTTGTTTTGACTCCGTTGAAAAAGTTGTAATTAGTCTTATAGCATCTTTATCATTGTCTATTTGGGGCTGTTTCTGTTGTATTATTTCAGACCTTGGTTGTTTTTCAGTTCTTTCGAGACAATCTTTTAATACGTTTTTGTTGTACTTTCTGTTTCTGAATCTGAGCATTGATTGTTTACTATGTTTTTTCCATTCATGGTCTTCAGAGCATATCCGTCTTATCCTCAATAACTCACCATATGGTATATTTCTAATCAATGAGGATTGGTGGAAGCTTTCTGCATGCAGTGTTGCATTGCTTGCTGTTGCTTTACGATGTAGAGTAGTCTGTACTTTGTTTTCCACAATGTAACTTTCAGTGTCCATGAATACCACTCGAGTTTTGCTGATGTTATACGTGAAATGTAGGTTGGTGTTTGTGTTGTTGAGGATATCAAAATAAGTTTTGAATTCTTCCATAGAACCATCCCAGATGATTAAAAGATCGTCTATGTACCTCAACCAAGATATTAGTTTTTCAACATGCAGATCATTGTTTGAATTCCATGCCAATGAACAGAGGAAGGGGCAGGGGAAGAGGCCGCCCAAAAGGAAGCCAACCAGAAGAGGCAAGCGGGACAACAGACCCCAAAAAAACAGGAACTTGGACAAGAAGCATGAGACAGAAGAAGTCTGTGAAGACCTAGAAAGTACTCAAGAATTGGAAGTCGTCAATTTATCTAAAAGGACTATATCAGAAACTGAGACTCAAGTTCTAAAACGAGGCCTATCTTTTTGCCCTACAAATGAAATGGATCTGGCCCAAACACGGATAGACATATATAAGTATATTCGAAAATTAAAGCTGGCAAAAACGTTCCAGGAAAATCCCAATTTGGGGGATTTTAGGAAACACAAAGATACACCTACAATGGATCTTAAAGTGGCAGATGCAGATCCGTTTGTGACATTGATGGAACTCAACATAGTGGGAAATGACCAATCGAAGGAACTAGAGACGTACTGTACCCAACTGGGGGAAGGAGCCAGTGGTAAGAGACCCAAATCAAAGTACTACCCACAAATGCCAACTGGAAACAAAATTGAAATTTACCACAAAGCGGTAATAAAGGATTTATACCAACTTACAAACCAAAAGAAAAAGAAGTTCAATTTGACATTAGGAGAACGCAACGCCATTAAAACGTTAAATCTGATAATGACATTGTAATAAAAATGGCGGATAAAGGGGGAAATAATATTATTCTGGATAAGGAGCTTTATGTCGAGGAAGCCCACTCACAGTTAAATGACACAAGACATTATGAAAAGCTCAAAGAAAACCCAACATTGCTATACAAAGAAAATCTGGATAAAAAATTACAGCAATGGTGGGAAAAGAAACTAATAGACCATGATGAGAAAAAGTATCTCACGACCGATCATCCTATTACTGCAACAATTTACTTTCTCCCAAAAATACACAAAGACCCCATAAGGCCACCAGGGAGACCAATCATCTCAGCGAAGGGGTCACTTTTGGAGCCAATCGCTAACTTTGTGGATGGGTATCTATTACCATATGTTAAAGGTTTAACATCATACCTAAGAGACACAAGCAACCTTCTAAGAATTGTAAAAGGATTAAATTGGGAACCACCTTATAAATTGATCACAATGGATGTGATTTCGTTATATACTAACATCGAAAATACAATTGGAATGGCAGCTTGTGAATACTTTCTTAAGGATCGTAACATTCAATTTGCCAACCACAATGCTATGGTAATGGAGATGATTGGTTTATGTTTGACTCAAAATGTTTTTATGTTTGGAGATGATAACTTTTTGCAAAAAGACGGGACTGCGATGGGCTTTTCGTTTAGTCCTAGTTATGCGTGTTTGACAATGGGTTGGTGGGAGCAAAAGGTGGCATGGAATTCAAACAATGATCTGCATGTTGAAAAAATAATATCTTGGTTGAGGTACATAGACGATCTTTTAATCATCTGGGATGGTTCTATGGAAGAATTCAAAACTTATTTTGATATCCTCAACAACACAAACACCAACCTACATTTCACGTATAACATCAGCAAAACTCGAGTGGTATTCATGGACACTGAAATTTAAATTGTGGAAAACAAAGTACAGACTACTCTACATCGTAAAGCAACAGCAAGCAATGCAACACTGCATGCAGAAAGCTTCCACCAATCCTCATTGATTAGAAATATACCATATGGTGAGTTATTGAGGATAAGACGGATATGCTCTGAAGACCATGAATGGAAAAAACATAGTAAACAATCAATGCTCAGATTCAGAAACAGAAAGTACAACAAAAACGTATTAAAAGATTGTCTCGAAAGAACTGAAAAACAACCAAGGTCTGAAATAATAAGACAGAAACAGCCCCAAATAGACAATGATAAAGATGCTATAAGACTAATTACAACTTTTTCAACGGAGTCAAAACAAATTGAAAACATCCTTCGTAAAAATTGGAATATTTTTATGTCTGGATAGAACGATGACGAACATTGTCAGAAGTCATCCAAAAATCACGTACAGGAGAGCAAGAAATCTTAAAGATGAACTAGTCCATAGTCATTTTGGCACAAAAAAACAGAAAACGTGGATGAATGTAAAGGGTTTCTTTAAATGCTCAACGTGCAAAGTGTGTCAAATTGCACAAAATACGAAGGAAATCACAATGGCAAACCGTAAGAAATGGAGAATCAATCAACTAATCAACTGTAAAAGCCAGTTTGTGATTTATATCATTGAGTGTCCCTGCAAACTGAAGTATGTAGGGGAGTACGGTTTGCGAACTTAAAAAACGAATACTGGAGCACGTAAGGGTCACAGTTAATAAGGATCGCAGTTACGCCGCGGCTGAACACATGGAGAAATGCCATGATGGGGACTGGAAGAAACTAAAATTCTATGCCGTGGAAATGGTCGATTGCCATGCAATCGGGAAAAGACCTTGAGACAAAGGGAATCACGTCACATTTTATCTTTCAAGACCCTGGCCCCTTTTGGCCTCAACAAGGATGAGGAGATGTACTCACATCTGTAATGGTATTAGAAGGAAAATGATACCGTTTGCAAATAATGTGTATGAGTGCGAGTCTCTTAAAAAACTGGAAGGGAAAAACTGTAATTACGAAAACTTTGTTCCCTAAACTGTATTGATTAAGGCCTTCTCTCCATACATAGGTTTTGGTTATAAAAAGGTTTTTTATTAAGCAAAGTAAAGAGTAAAAATTAGATATCTGTTTTTAATCACACATGCACGTTACCAGTTACAACAATGGGTGTTTTGAAATAGGCCATTTGTGTTGATAACTCACCTCCTCAAAAGCCCACTAGAGGGCAAAATGATAAAGATATTGGTATAATACCAGAATACATTGATAAGAACTGACTTGGGAGGTGTGCCCACCATAGGGCAAGATACAACAGAATGGATGGTTTCATGCCAAAGTGTGGTGGTGAGCCTCAACAAGGCCTACCAGTGCTTAGGAGTTCACCCTTCCTTGCACAGAGTCCTCAGACCGCTAAGAAGAAGTTGGCACAGAAACTGGGAATAGAAAAGACAGAGTTTATTAAACCTCATGAGGTGGAGCTACATTCACACATCACCCTTCAGTAATGCATGAAGTAGCACACTGAATGGAAGGACCGTGGTCCTTTTATACCCACACAGGGGCTCAAATGGAGGCGGTACAAACACAAATGCTGGTTTTAGATACATATAAGGTCATACAAGAAATGCACAGTCGACAAGTGGGTGGAGCTAACAGTTTCTACTTCTAGTAGACACATCCTGACATTTATAAACTCGGAACAGCTGCAAGCTCAACTGAGCATGTGCAAAGCAAAAAGAACTAAATATAACTTGTCTCTAGGCAGATTTCAAGAGCAGTTAACAGGAAGGTAGGACAGAGCACATGGCAAGCACATGGCAGCACATGGCAACCAAAATGGCTGCCAGAAATACAAAATGGATTCCACAAAGCGGACAATTCAGCCTCTGAATACAGGCTGTCTTCAGCTAATGCTTAACTTAAGTGCTGCCAAATTACAACAGACGACCCTTTCAGCATTGGCTGAAGACATTCGTTTATCTGGGGTAATCTAGATATTCATCCCGTACATCTATTAACATTATTTCGGCCACCTCTTTATTCAACATTTGTTGGGCCTTTGTTTCAGCAACGTTCCCTTTGGCAGGTATACAAGCAGAGATGCAAATGGAGCAAAGCATTGGACCACATTGGATACATACACAGCATGTAAAAAGTATCAATCATTACATACAGGATAGTCAGTAGCTTCCAGCCCCAAGCAGAAACAAGAGTCCAAAACCATCCAGTAAAAGTCCAAGTACCAGTCTCTGGATGAATTTCTGCAGCAATCTTATGCAGTTCTGATATTGCGCCACATACTGAAGGTGAGTGATCCGGTAGCAGATTCCTGACCACCCAACAGGTAATTTATAATATCCGTTATTTCCACACACAAAATACGTATTATGCGAGGCTGTGAAAGTGCTGTTATTGGCACCTTTAATGGTCAGGATTACAGTACACTCACTCCTCCCCACTGGAATTCTTCCAACGCTACAAATACACAAATCTGCTTTAGCTTTTGTCACAGAAATCACAAAAGGTCCAATGTTCTCTATTATTCTCACATTTGTGAAGACATATGGTGTTGAAATATTGTCACTTTTCCCATTCCCATTTAGTCCCTTTGGCTTGTGGATAACCTTCTTTATTTTGATAACACACTTTATTAAGTTGATCCCCCTCAAAAATGGGACGATCAAAGGGGTACATTACTAACAAAAAAGAGTCCTTGGGAAATTGAAGCCGCTGTACAACCATCCAGAGGGGAGTCTTCTCCCTGTGTCCGTTTGAGCCTCACAGGCAGGCTCTTGTTGTTCCCACGGTGGAGCTGCACAACTCGCAACTCAAGAATCACGGCCCAGTTTGAGAAGAAAAAGTCTTTCTTTCAGAATAGGGCAATCACCCCCCAGGGCAAATACCCTCAACGATCCTGTCCAGTGTCTCAGGCAGTGCACCAGTTTTCTTCACTTTAATCTAACAGGCACCAAGGGCACAGCACCTGTACCCTAAACTCAAGTCCTTCCCTAACTCCTGTATTGCACCGCTGGCGCACTGCTCTTTTGTTGGGGCCACTGATTGTAGCCAATATGCTCAGGCATCCCTTGATCAACAAACAAAGGCGCAGACTTGCATTCACTTGGGGACCAGGACGCAGAGGCCTGATGCTGGGATATGTGAAGCAACCCTTGTTTCAAAGGGGGTCACCTCAAGTAAAAGCCTCCTTGCCGTCCTTATCGGTCTGTGACTCTCTCAGCTGGGCATCAAAAACTGGATCCACAGAAAGATTTCTTCATCCTGATTTGTGACCCCGTCTTTCGCCCAAGACAGTGGCAGGGGTACACACTTCACGTCCCAGTGCTTCCGGCCTTCACTGAGGTCCTAGTTGCCAGCAACGCCTGTGCTGGTTCCCTTTATCTTGACTCCAAGCTGGACTGGTGCTGACTCCCAGGCTGGATCTGATGTCCGGGCCCCTCTGGCAATGGTTGTAGGGCAGCAAATATCTATTTGGTGGGCAGAACAAAAAGTCTTTAGACAAGGCACAGAAATAATCTATCAACAGAGAGGATAGTCTCAGAATACTTCCTTAGTCTTGGGATGCCCCATTCATTAGCAAGGCACCCAAGAACCACTTCATCTTATCTGAGAATAAAAAAAAACACCCTAGACCTATTGGCAAGTATAAAAGGAACTTTTTGGTGAACTGACAAGAATAATACGTCACCCAATCCCAAGCAACCAAGGAAGTCTGTGTTCATTTACTAAATTCTGAGGAAAAAGAGAAAACAATACAGACATACTCCAAATCCTTACATTTGTGCATTCCTATATTATTCATCTGAAGAACCTCAAGAAAAAGGAACTTTTCTACAGTTCTACTTATGAACCTCGCATTACTTGTACAGGACTGCAGACACTTCTAAAATAATTTCTCTTAATAAAAACACCTACATTTTACACTTAAGGTCATGCTTTCATGTTATAGGCGCAGCAGGAAAAATCTAAAACTGCTAATTTAACAGGGATTCTTATTGCAAAAAGAACTAAACTTCAACATAGTGGGTACATAAATTTCTCCAGCAGAACATGTCGTGACAAACAAACTCCTATAAAACAATATTTTCCTTCAAAGTGTTTGCTAAGGATCACATGAGCGTCTTTCCTGCATTCTACTTTTCACGATCCGGACTATGCAACATCATTTTCAAAAGGAAAAAACCCTATTCTCTAGCTCTAATAAGGGCTGTCAGCTCAATTACACAGACTAGCTAATAAAAGACTAGCAATGCCCTTGCAAAACTGTATAGAACATGAGAATAACATAAACAATAATGGTATTGCCACCTGAGATTTTTGAACAGAAACCCCCTCTATACAGTTCCCTTTAAAGGTCAAATAAGGGAACATCAATCTGTTCTACTCATTCTTTCATACAGGATGGGCAGTAACATAGCATATATTTTCATCATTTTATTAATTCTAACAATTTTAAAACAGTATTACTGAATAGCCAATGAAATATCTCATGGGCATTTCCTAGACAGCTTAGACAGACTCAAGAGAGAGTGAGAAAAAGAGAGAGAAAACATAAATTTGCCTACCCTTAATTTGCCCAGGAGCTAACCTCCTTCCTCCATTTTGACAGTAGGAAAACCTGAAAACAGGTTTACCTTCTGTCAACACTATTTACCCCTATTTGTGGCAACTGGGCACAAACAAACTTGTGGGAGATATCTTAGAAAGTGGCTATTCTCTGATTCAGCCTAACACAAGCACATTGAGTACTTTAGAAAGCATTAATAACCAATTTACCAATTCCTTCAGCAATTGTACTAGATTAACATGAGGGCGCATGAATGCAAACTAAAATCCATTGCCTCCTTATCTCAGCCCTTGCACAGTAATCTTTAAGCTAAAACCATTATTTTTATATACATGGCAGAGCTATGCTTTACTCAAGGCTTTTCCGTCTTTTCAGATGACTGCGCAAAACTTGCGTTTGCCAAAAATAGGAATCAAAGCTTCTCTTCCTTTCTCTGCGCTGTCACCTCGTCTTTCAAAAAGTTTCAGAGGTCAAAACGTCAAAGCAAACCTTGCTCTGGGCCCTGGTAGGCTTCTAAATGTAGAACTCGACCTTTAACCCTTTCACCAGCTGTCCATTTTTGTGCAAGGCTTTCCATGCGGTCTTTGCAATTCAAAGCAACTCTGGAGAATCACAGCTGAAAGGCAGTCCTGTCCGGTCTGTTTGCCAGTAATTTAAAGGTAGGATAATAACGTCTGCTGGTTTCTGTATACTTATTTTCATTTGTGTACAGTGTGTGGTGTGCAGTAGGTCAGCTGTTTGTGTCTATACTTGCATGTGTACCAGCTCTGAAGCCTGAGATCAGTTTAAAACCTGCCCTGAGTGGCAGAACTGCTTTTAAATAGTGAATTTTGCTCAATTTCGACTTTGGTGGTAGGGGCACTTAAAAATGAATATCCTACAATATTTTTGCATAATAGGAACCCCCAGAGTGTTCTCTAGATAGCCCAGGAATGGGAAATCAGAAATGTATAAGGTATACCCTTATAAAAATGAGTTTTGTACGGCTGGGTAAAGTGACATTTCACATTTAAGTTTCCTCCTATTGCGGTACAGCACTGCTTAAATTCAACTTTGATGCTAGGAATTCACAGTATGATGATTAGGCTCTATAAAGATGAAAAAACGAATTTAAAGCATTTATTTTTAATAATATAGATTTTTTTCATATAATTAAATATTATTTTTTTTTTAATAAAACCAACCATTTTGATGATTCCACATTTGAAAAGCAAGCTTCATTCCTAGCCTATCATATTTAAACGCATTCATTTATAACCCTAAGCACAGAAGCCTTACTTGAAACATGAAAAGTCTGCGCCACTTTTTAAAGGACAGTTATTATTTAACATCAGAACCACAGATGTACTTATGTAAAAAGGCAGTAAGAAAGGAAATCCCTACTTTCAATTTTGTTCTCTGTTATCCAAAATAATGAAACTGGTTTTTTGAAACTTTTAAAATAATGCAGGCCTTTATACCAGTTTTACACTGACTTAAAATTTTGCTGACTCAGCATTCCTGTCTGTGGCCGTGATCAGGAATAGCCATATGCTATTTATGCAGCTGTTGTTTGTCAGCAGGCGTCGAATTTTCACGCCTTTCTCAGGAAAAAACCCTTTGTTATTTGTAATACCCTGACAGAGTTAAATCCCCATTTGCTGTGTCAAACAGCTTCTTTTCAGTTAGTCAGTTTAAACACAGCTGTTGGAAAGCTTTTTTTTCTCTGGTGCTGAAAGAAAGCATGTCACAGTCTATTTAAAAACTGAGGCATTTCAATGCAGTCAAATCTATCTTTCTATAATGTGTATTTAGTTCAGCAACGACCAAATTCACTCAGATGATGTGAATGCCTTTTAATGTCTAATACAATGTATCTAAGGAAAATGCTGTAACATTTTGTATTTTAGTCTATTTATTGCAAAACACACAATTTCGTTTTTCTTCCTCTGTATGAGGCGTATTTTAATCCTATTGAATACGAATTCTAATTTTATCTTTAGCATTGTGGCAATTTGCACACATGTATAGTGTCTTACTCTGTCAATTTTAATAGTAACATGCAGCTGTTTAGCATATGTTATATAATTCATTTCTGGATTTTTATTTAATATGTAAGTAACTAAATGACATTTTGCATAACAGAATGATGACAGCAAAAAATATAAGCAAACTCATTGAGCTCATTCCAGACATTTACAGAAGGGGGTCATACACTCAGAACACACAATACAGCGCGCTTAAGGCTAGCCATTCTTACACAAAGAGCGCAATCGCTATTTACTCACATAAATATCACCAATGTCAAACCACAAACCACATAGACATTTAAACACACATTTAACCCACAAATCAACACTTAGGACAGAAACAAAAGACAGCTTACAAACTGTACGCAAAACCAAACTATTTGTAAATACTAATTGTAAGTCATATTTACAAGAAGAGCTCTCAAAAGTAGTCCAAAAGACTTCCATGTTCAAGAAGCCAAAATACACCAAATTCGCCAGTTTTGGCTGGTAGAACACTCAAAAAGCGCTCTGCATATCACCACTTATGAATGTTACTAAGTGCGCAGATCAGGATCCGTTTTATGTACATATTTAGTTCCATGGGGTACTTAGTCACCAAGAAAGAAATATCTTTTTACTATATCTAAACCTATTTAGGTATCCCCTCTGAGGGGAGTCAACTGAGTACTTACTAAATCCATATTGGTACTCTCCAAAACAGCAACACTTTCTACGAAGTGTGCTAGAAGCAGGCATGCCAAAAAATAGTGCAGAATATGCAGTATTATAATCAAAGTAGCGCTTAAGGTACTCTTCGTACGTTGCGCTGTTCAAACAACTTAAAATAGAGAAAAATCTCCTCATTACCTGCCTATATGTATTGCAATACATATATAATTACAAAACAGATTCCAAAATTGGCCAATCATACAAACAAAGCCACAGTAAGTGTTACTAAAACTACCTTACCAATCAAAGGCATCAAACCAACAGCAAGTGCCGCAAAACGGCTCTTACCAATCAAATGGTGTCCAGGTTCCAACTGCCAAGTTCTCAAATCGACCAAATGGTCACTGCACGGCGAATCAACAGAAGAGATCTCAGTCGAGGACCGGCGCCGCCGGGATGGTCAGATCAGAAAGAAAGGAAAAACGCCATGGGTGCCAAGACTCGGGTCTCCTCAGGCAGCGATCGCGTCCAAAAGCGAGATTCCAATCCTTCATCTCGACCAGTCCTTCGGGCATCCGAGTCGCCGATGAGCCCCGCGTTGGAAGCGCCAATTTGTGGTGGTGAGCCTCAGCAAGGCCTACCAGTGCTTAGGAGTTCACCCTTCCTTGCACAGAGTCCTCAGACACGCTAAGAAGAAGTTGGCACAGAAACTGGGAATAGAAAAGACAGAGTTTATTAAACCTCATGAGGTGGAGCTACATTCACACATCACCCTTCAGTAATGCATGAAGTAGCACACTGAATGGAAGGACCTTGGTCCTTTTATACCCACACAGGGGCTCAAATGGAGGCGGTACAAACACAAATGCTGGTTTTAGATACATATAAGGTCATACAAGAAATGCACAGTCGACAAGTGGGTGGAGCTAACAGTTTCTACTTCTAGTAGACACATCCTGACATTTATAAACTCGGAACAGCTGCAAGCTCAACTGAGCATGTGCAAAGCAAAAAGAACTAAATATAACTTGTCTCTAGGCAGATTTCAAGAGCAGTTAACAGGAAGGTAGGACAGAGCACATGGCGAGCACATGGCAGCACATGGCAACCAAAATGGCTGCCAGAAATACAAAATGGATTCCACAAAGCGGACAATTCAGCCTCTGAATACAGGCTGTCTTCAGCTAATGCTTATTTTAAGTGCTGCCAAATTACAACAAAAGTAAAAGCATAACAATGATATATATACGATTGCGAAAATGGTAACTGGTACTGTATTCACTGTATTCACTGAATTTTGAGTCAGAGTAGGAGAGTAGGATCTGCTTCACATGGGTACCCCCACTTTTTGCTGATGCTTCACTGTTTTTCGACATTAGTCTGGCTGGGGCCCTGCTAATCAGAACCCCAGCCTAGCTGCTTCCTCTCTAAAATGGTTTCCATGTGCCTTAGGCACATCACTGATTGGAATCTGGAGTGCCCTTATAAGTCCCTAGTATATGGTATACTATGTACCAAGGGCATAGGTACCTCAGAGGCCTACCAGGGGCTGCAGCATGTATTATGCCACCCCTGGAAGGCCATCCAAACTGACACCACAGGTCTGCTACTGCAGCCTGGGTAAGGTGGTGCATGCACCCCTTACTGTGATATAGGTTACCTATATCACTAAATACATACACACATATAAACCTATAAGCCACTCCTAAGGCAGGCCTTATCAATCCTGAAGGCAGAGTGCATGGTTCCTATGTGAGAGGGTGCCCCTGCATGAGCAGGGTCCCTCTGCAGCGTTCGGAGACCCTTCTCTGATGCTGTTTGTAGTGCAGCCTGACCATATACTCTTAAGCGCATTATAACCTCGCGTTAAATGCTAACTTTGGAATGGCTGCACCTAAACATGTCATGTTTGGTGTCAAACATCTTGGAATACTACCCCCCCGCCAATTCTGGCGGCGGGGGTAGCATTCCACCCTTCTAGAGGGAAAGACATGTTAACTCTGGCTAGCCCAGTAACTTCTTTCCAAAGCCCTGGCATCACAAAATGGATGCTGCTGCCACAGACACGAGTCTGGCCTCCTGCTGCTGGACGAAACTCTGGCAGGGGAGGCCTGGACAATAGGTTTCCTGTCCCAGGGAGGTGTGACCACCTCCCCAGACAGGATAATGTGTATTGGGGCTGGGCGGGAGCACTTTCGGGTGCTTTGAAGTCCTGCACTGGGGGCACACTTGGTGTCCCTGTGCATACCCCAGTTCAAACCGGATCAGGGGCTTGCAGCCCCTGCTTTGGCGTGAACTGGACAAAGGGAAAGGGGTGTAGCCACCCCTCTGCCCTGACCCACCCATAGGTGGGGCCACAGAGTAGTCCAACCCCTAAACCTAGTATAAGTATAGGAACCCAGTCCTTAGGACTTTAGATTATCCCTGGACGAAACTCTGAAACAGAATCCTGGACGTTCTACGCTCTACTCAAGATTAGAGGACAGAAGAATCTCCCTTGGGGTCAAGGAGTGACTCCCCTGCTTGGCAGGCACCAAAGACGCATCTGTCTGGTCTGCATTTCTGAAGCTCCCGTCGGACGCCGAAGTCTTCGCATCACCAGAGGTAGATCCTCAGACTTCCCCGAGGCTACCCTGAGTCCCCAGCAAAGCTGAGGCCCGTAGCTATCGTGGGTGACGTGAGACCGTGACCCCTGGACACCGAGCACATTTGCAAGTGCATCCTCTTCTGGGTCTCCCACGAAGTCGTGCTTTGGGCTCCTAGTAGCCCTAGCCTCCAGCACCAACTGCACCGAAGATCACTGGCCTCCACTCCATGAGTGTCCTGTGAGCCAGATCCACGTGCGACGTCTCGAGGCTCCATCGCGGTCGCTAGCCCATTGGCTAGTAGCCCTTAACGAAGGCCAATCTTTTTCTTCTTGGGCATCCTGGTTGCTCCAGGCCTGCCCTCACTTACCCTCACTGGGTGAGTTCCCCAGACCTTGCTGGTCTGCACCATCGACGATCTTCATCTTCATCAAGACTTGCCGTTGCCAAGGCTTGTTGGGTCCAATCCGGTCGCTGACACCTCAGCACTCGACAGACATCGTGTACCAGCCCGAATCCTGCTCCTGGTTGCCGACAACACCTCCTGGACCTCGTGGCTGCAGAGTCAAGACGACTGTCAACGCACCTGAAGCACTTGACATCGGTGGGCATCTGTCCATCGCCTTCCTGGTCACTGGCTAGTGACCCAGACTCTGTCCCCTCTGCTTTCAGGTTCTTCAGATCTCCGATCCACTCTTGGATCCACCCGGACACTTTCCACTTGGTCGCTAGCAGCACTTTGCAGCAGATCGCCATTCAAATCGACGACGAAACCCGACCCCGAAAGGCACCTAGGCACCCGGCTTCCCTGGGTGAGGTAACACGAGTACTCCGGTGCTCCCGTGGGTAGAGACTCTTCAAAGTACTAGTTCTCAAAGGGTTTGCTCCAAGTCCTCCTTTAAGTGTCCCTCTTCTTTAATTTCCTGATCGCGACTTTCTCCATAGAAGTCAACGGCGTATCGCGGTTGTGTATTTACACTGCACGCGTCCCCCGTGGGTCCCCTGTGTCACTACCTTGGGTGGTTCTTTGTGGTCCAAGCACTTCTAGAGGCTCTATGCCTAGTGTCTAGTTCAGTCGTGGTTCTTATACCACTTTGTTGGTATATGGTTTGGTACGCCCCTAGGGCCCAAACGTGTATTTGTGCTATTACTGTGTTTAAATAACTTCTAACTTATGTACTTCGAACTCTAGCCTCATAAAGAGACTAGAGGGGTGTGTTTAGCAATAAATACATATATTTTGAATATATACCTGGTGTGGTGCTCTTTCATTTGGTCACTCAAGAGATTATAGACTGGTAAAACAAGCTGCTTTACATTCCTTCAAGACTTAGCCTGAAGGCTGCTCTCCATAGCTACCACTAGGATAGCTTTCAATAAGGTTGTCTTTAACCTATCTCCAATAAGGGGTTGTTTGGAATGGTGCAAGGTGCCCACTATAATTAGTGGACAGCATATACCAGGCCAACTTCTCACAACAATCACTGAATTTTGTTTGGTTCACAATTTACTCACTATTTTTACTTCACAAATGTAAAAGACTACATCTACCAAAACACCAAGCGCTTGAAAAACAGGACGCGACATAATGTCATGTGATTTATTCAAATAGAGTTGAAATTGAAGCGCTGGTTACCCGTGAGCAAGGTCTGAGGGCAGACTGAAACGCGTTGGGTTGTTGGCTGGTTGGAGACTGTTGCCGCTTTAATAAAATCTAAGAGCGTGCCATCAAATTGCCCGTGAGTGCGTGTGGATTCTTTCTCCAAAAGTGGAAATTCGTGGTGATTAATTACGGCTGGGCTCCGCTGTTTCCATGGACCGCACCGTCATAGAGTGCCGAAAATGTCGTAAGAACGAGCCTTTCGTTGTGGAATTCAGAAGGATCGGCATCGGTGAACGCTGGCCGGATTATAGACACTGTGAACTACATCGCACGGAAGCCGAAAGGAGGGGGACGCTGAACCCAAAGCCGAAGGCGAAAGCCTGCGATTAGGTGAGTGCGAGAGACGACATTGTTACAATTGTATCTGAAAGTCTTCCTTCTAAGGGCTGGTTGATTTCTTGTAGTGTAAACACGCAATAGCGACTATAAGCGGCACAAACAAATGTGCCCCGGACTGGTTCTGTCTAATAAAGAGAAGCGTGTTATATAGGGAAACGGGCAAAACAAAACAACAAGAAATCAGACATTAAGCTAATAGAAAGAAAACAACGGGAATATATATAACAATGGCAACCCCAACTCCAACCAGTACAAGTATGGAGAAAAGAGAGGCCAAAAGAAATGAAATAATAAATACCTTTTTTGAGGAACAGAGTGTATCAAGTTCAGGAGATGGAGCACAAAAAGCACCACGCAATATTGACATTAGAAGTAAATTAAGAACGTGGGAAAGATTATCAAAAAAAGAAATAAACAAATGGTGGGAAGTCACCTCACTAAGAAAGTACCTAGGGGTCAAAAGAGTACCCAGGGGATTAGGCATCAATCTTATGCCGAATCATCAAGACACAAGCAATGATCTGCTACATGAGTGGGGAGAGCACATCCTCAGATCTTCAATGGACCTAATGGAGATTTTGATTAAACATATCGCAATTGCGTTGGATAGAACGACAGCACAACTAAGGGAACTAGAAAAAGAGCTGGAAAAAATTGAACTAACCTCAGATCTCTTAAAATTCAAACAGGAACTGGAACATCAGATCGAAAAACATGAGCAATCAGTACAACTACGAAAACAAACTAAATTTCAGAGGGATAAGGAGGATTACCAAGAAGGACGCATATTTACATATGCGAGAAAATTCGATCTATTGAAACAACAAGACAAACTAGACCTAGCCACAAATTTATCTGGAAGTTTGTCATCCTTAACATCCACTGAAGCCAGCAAAAATGAGGGAGAGCAAGGTGGGGCACGTCCAAAATGTGATTTTTTAGGGGAAATGAGGTTGGCCCTCCAACAACGGAACTGGGAGAAGAACATGGGGGCACAACCGGGAATGAACAGAGGAAGGGGCAGGGGAAGAGGCCACCCAAAAGGAAGCCAACCAGAAGAGGCAAGCAGGACAACAGACCCCAAAAAAACAGGAACTTGGACAAGAAGCATGAGACAGAAGAAGTCTGTGAAGACCTAGAAAGTACTCAAGAATTGGAAGTCGTCAATTTATCTAAAAAGACTATATCAGAAACTGAGACTCAAGTTCTAAAACGAGGCCTATCTTTTTGCCCTACAAATGAAATGGATCTGGCCCAAACACGGATAGACATATATAAGAATGTTCGCAAATTAAAGCTGGCAAAAATCTTCCAGGAAAATCCCAATTTGGGGGATTTTAGGAAACACAAAGATACACCTACAATGGATCTTAAAGTGGCAGATGCAGATCTGTTTGTGACATTGATGGAACTTAACATAGTGGGAAATGAACAATCGAAGGAACTAGAGACGTACTGTACCCAACTGGGGGAAGGAACCAGTGGTAAGAGACCCAAATCAAAGTACTACCCATAAATGCCAACTGGAAACAAAATTGAAATTTTCCATGAAGCGGTAATAAAGGATTTATACCAACTTACAAACCAAAAGAAAAAGAAGTTCAATTTGACATTAGGAGAACGCAACGCCATTAAAACGTTAAAATCTGATAATGACATTGTAATAAAAATGGCGGATAAAGGGGGAAATATTATTATTCTGGATAAGGAGCTGTAGGAGAGTAGGATCTGCCTCTTATGTTGCCCCCACTTTTTTTCTGATGTTTACGCTGGTTTCTGGCTATAATCTGGCTGGGACCCTGCCAATCAGGGCCCCAGCCTCTCTGTTCTCTCTAAACGATTTGGAGTGCACTCTAGGTGCACTAGTGATTGGATACTGTGGTACCTTATGAGTCCCTAGTATATGGTACCTTAGGTACCAAGGGCATAGGTACTTCACAGGCCTACCAGGGGCTGAAGCATGTATTATGCCACCCCTGGGAAGCAGACTAAATCTGACACCCCAGGCCTGCTACTGCAGCCTGAGTGAGGAAGTGCTAGCACCCCTCACTGAGATATAGGTCCCCTTTATCTCTCCTGCACACACATTGAGACTTATCAGTCACCCCTAAAGCAGGCCCTATCAATCCTGAGGGCAGGGTGCTTAGTTTCCATGTGAGGGGGTGCCTCTGCCTGAGCAGGGCCCCTCTGCAGCCCTCTGGGGCTGTTTGTGAATGCGGTCAAACGCGCTAGAGGTGAGAAAGACCTCTGTACTGCCTCAATTAGGAGCGCCTGGGAAAGGGCTCCTACCTCGCACTTTCATTTTTAAAACGTAGGAATTTGCTCGTTTTTTTAAATACATAATTCTCTGTCTTTTTAACTTGCATCTGTGTTGATCGGTACCTACCGCTCTAATCCTGCACTTTTCCCCGGTCCACCGCCGATTCTTCGGTTTGAGTGGAGGGAACCTACGTGCAACAGGAAGTGTTTACAACTTCCGGTCAGACCCTGCAAGTCAGCTGACCAGCAGCTGATCTTCCCCTTCTTAACCCAGATGCCACTCGCTCACGCGCAGCGGACGCGCTAGAGGTGAGAAAGACCTCTGTACTGCCTCAATTAGGAGCGCCTGGGAAAGGGCTCCTACCTCGCACTTTCATTTTTAAAACGTAGGAATTTGCTCGTTTTTTTAAATACATAATTCTCTGTCTTTTTAACTTGCATCTGTGTTGATCGGTACCTACCGCCTCTAATCCTGCACTTTTCCCCGGTCCACCGCCGATTCTTCGGTTTGAGTGGAGGGAACCTACGTGCAACAGGAAGTGTTTACAACTTCCGGTCAGACCCTGCAAGTCAGCTGACCAGCAGCTGATCTTCCCCCTTCTTAACCCAGATGCCACTCGCTTCGCGCAGCGGACGCGCGCAGCGGGCGCGCCGCCGGCGCGCCGAAGGCGCGCCTAAGGCAAGCCCGTCTGCGCCCGTCCGCGCCTGGACCGTGCCCAGGCCCATTCTCCCTGCCCCACCTATATTAATCCCGCAAACCAATATATTAACTTACACCAGCAGGCAATTAAAAGATATAGCAGGCACATTTAAGAACTCACCAACCTGCCCCTGCTTTAACGCGGAAACTGTATCTACCCAAATGACTGTTCTCTGTCCTAAATGCCTTTTCACACTTAACATCAGGGAAAAGCCTCTATCTACCAAGGTTCACCCTCCATCCTCTAAACACGAAACAACTCTGTTCAGCCCTTATAAATGCGCGTTCCCTCCCCAAACATAAGTATGAAATACTTACTTTTTTTAGAAAATAATAAACTTGACCTCCTATTTATAACTGAAACCTGGGGTGATGCTTCTTCCGGACCTGACTTCGCTACTGTATCACCTGATGAATTTTGCGTCCGTAGATTGGACAGAACCAATAAAAAAGGTGGTGGATTGGCACTCATTTACCGTAATAAATACTCAGTTAGGACAGAAATAATTCCCACTAAGAGCTGCGAAGCCTTTATTTTCTCAATATCCCTTACTCAATCATATTCCTTTAAAGGCATCCTACTTTATCGCCCACCTGGACCACGAGCTGAATTTCTTTCGGCACTAGACCTCCTAGCAGAACCATCAGTAGGAGGAGCTAACTTTACTATCTTAGGTGACTTCAATTTTCATCTCGAAGCCCACAACGATCACGACACTTCAGCCCTACTAACAGAACTTGAATCAATAGGACTCCCCAACTAGTAACAATGCCCACCCACTCGGCCGGACACACACTTGATGGACTGTTCACCAACAATAAACAAATTTCTCTAACGAACATCCTCCCCTTATCCTGGACCGACCATTCTGCAGTCCTTTTAACATTAACATTGCAAACAACACCTCTAATCAAGCCAATCTCCTCCTCCCCAAACAGTTTAAAGCCTGGGGCAGCTTCTCCCGTGAAGTCCTAAAATCACACCTGCTGTCTACCCAACAAGACCTACCGGACGATCCCGAACAGGCAGCCATACACTACACACAATGGCTCCATTCCGCCTTTGATACTTTGGTACCATTAAAAATACTTCCAAAAACAGAAAGATCCCATCCGCACCTTGGTTCTCCGAGACACTTAGACTAGAAAAACAAAAATGCAGAAACTTAGAACGACACTGGCGCCGAGTCTATGACACCTCAACGAAAATATGTTACAAGGAAGCAATGGCCAAATACAAATATCTTTTAATCACAGAAAAAGCAAATATTACCTTAACCAAATTGAAACAGCACAAAACTCTGCGAAACAGTTATTCCAGGTCGTTGCTAAGCTTTCAGGACCAGAGACTAACCAGCCCACAACTCCCACGCAAGTTTTTTGTAATTCTCTTGCCACTTTCTTTCAAGAAAAAGTCACCCACATTTACACCAATTTTTCAACACACTCCCTGACCAATAATCAGACCATCTCATCCACTGTAGAAAAACACTCCCTAATTCCCCAGAACTATGTCCTACTATCAATAACCCCTCCCCCACTTTCTCCGAATTTAGCCAGGTCACCACAGAGTACATTACTGATCTTTTATCCACCATCAAATCCGGATCCCCTAACGATCCTTGTCCTCCTACCACACTAAAACTTACACCAGACATCATAGGTGCCAAATTAGCCAACATCTGCAATTCAATGTTCACGACAGGAACATACCCTTCCATCTGGAAAATACCATCATCAAACCACTGTTAAAGAAACACAACCTCAACCCCACAGATACCAAGAACTATAGACCAATTGCCTGCCTCCCTTTCCCCGCCAAAATCTTCGAGAAAGTGATGAACACTCAGCTGGCCACCTATATTGACAACAACAACCTCTTGGATGACACCCAATTTGGCTTCAGGAAGGGCCATAGTACCGAGACTGCTCTCATCAAGACATCCGATGAAATCAAGATGACACTTGATCAGGGAGGTGCCGCGGTCCTGGTACTGCTGGACCTCTCAGCAGCATTTGACACGGTCGATCACTCTACCCTGATAGACCGTGTCTCAGCCATAGGTATTAAAGACAAAGCTAAGGCCCTCCTGACATCCTTTCTGTCTAACCGTACCCAACTTGTAAAGCTTGGTAACTTCAGCTCTCCTCACTTTTCACTGCCATGTGGGGTCCCACAGGGATCCTCGCTAAGTCCGACCCTGTTCAATATATACGTGTCGGACTTGGCCAGGATCATTAAATCCCACAACCTGCGACTAACTTCCTATGCCGATGATACACAGATCGTGCTAGAGATCCATAACGATGGTCAAACAGTCTCAGCCAATTTCCAAGAGGGAATGCTTGCTATAGGCACCTGGATGGCAGACAATTGTCTCAAATTAAACTCCGAAAAGACGGAAGTAATGATCTTCGGCAATCTCTCCCCCAGCTGGTCTCCTTCCTGGTGGCCATCAGAGTTAGGTCTACCTCCATCTCCCGTCACAAAAGTTAGAAATTTAGGGGTCATGTTTGACAATAAACTTTCTTTTATTCATCACGTCAATTCCGTCGTCTCCTCATCCTTTTTCACCATCAGGATGATAAAAAAACTCTTACCTTACCTTCCACCGAATGCGGGCAGAACTCTCATCAGCACACTTGTCTTGTCTAAGCTAGACTACTGCAATGGTTTACTTATTAACGCCCAGGAAAGAGTCCTACACAGATTGCAGATGGTGCAAAACGCAGCGGCTAGAATTCTCTCAGGCACCCCTAAGTTCAAATCTGTATCCAAGGTGCTAAGACAGCTACACTGGCTGCCCATCAGGAGCAGAACAAGGTTCAAGGCCCTTTGCATTGCCCACAAGGCAATTCATAACACAGGACCTGAGTTCCTCAAAACTTCTCTATGCTCCTACAGGCCGATAAGATCCTTACGGTCCTCTGCAGCACACTTGCTGACTGTTCCCAGGACCAAAAAGGCCTCCTGGGGCGACAGAAGATTCACTGTCGCCACTGCCAAACTCTGGAACACACTTCCTATTCACATTAAAACCATCCCCACTCTCTTCTCCTTCCGTAAACACTTAAAAACCTGGCTATTCAATCAATAAATCACCCCTTTTCAGTCTTTCTCCATTCAGCCGTCCACAGCGCCGAGACACCTAAGGGTATTTGTGCGCTTAACAAATTTCATAAATAAATAAATAAATAAATAAATAAATATACTCTTAAGTGCATTATATCCTCGCGGTAAATGCTAACTATGGAATGGCTGCATCAAAACATGTCGTGTTTGCTATCAAACACTTTGGAATCATACCCCCACACCAGTAACTGGTGTGGGAGTATGATCCCACCCTTCTAGAGGGATAGACATGTACCTACTGTGGAAATGCGGTAGAATCCTAAAGAGCCCTGGCATCACAAAATGGATGCCACCAGTCACAGACACAGGGCTGCCCTCCTGCTGCTGACCGAAACTCGAAGTGGAGGAAGCCCAACAATAGATATCCTGTCCCAAGGGGGTGTGACCACCTCCCAGACAGGGTTTAGTGTATTGGGGCTGGGTGGGTGCACTCTTAGAGTGCTTTGAAGTCCTGCACTGGGGGAGCAGAAGGCTCCTCTGTGCATACCCCAGTTCAAACCGGCTCAGGGGCTACCTGCCCCTGCTCTGGCGCGAAACTGGACAAAGGGAAGTGGGTGTAGCCACCCACTCCCCTGACCCTCCCATAGGTGGGGTCATAGAGCTAGTCCCTCCCTTTCTTTTAGTATAAGATAGGGAACCCTTGCCATTGCAAACTAGATACCCCTGGATGACGCTCTACAAGAAGAATCCCGGACCTTCGACATTTCACTACCTTTGGAAGACTGAAGAATCTCCCTTGGAGTCAAGTAGTGACTCCCCTGCTTGGCAGGCACCAAAAACTACAAACGACGGTCGCAAACTACGCCGCTCCCGCTGGAGTCCGAAGTTCCTGCAGCCCAAAAAGTAGGTTTCCTGAGTTCTCAAAGTCCATCGTGAGTTCCCAGCGAAGCTGAGGCCAGTGAACCCCAAGAGTGACGAGGAACTGCGACCCCTGGGTACCATGTACTATTGTCAAGTGCAACCCCTTCACAACATTCCACGAACTTGTGCTTTGGACCACGTGTGGTGCTAGCCTCCAGAAGGAATCCCTCCGAAGATCAGAGGCCTACCATGTCCCGAGAGACTGTGGGCCCATGTTGAGCGAATCCTCCCGAGGCATCTTTGCGATCCCTTGCCAGCTGGCTTGTGGGTCTCCAGAAGACTTTCTAAAGAAACCAAAGGGCTCCCCTGGTTGCTTCAGGCCTGCCCTGACCTACCCTCGCTGGGTAAGTTCCTCAGACCTTGCTGGTCTGCACCATTGACTTTTCCTCATCACCACGAGACTTGCTGCTACCAAGGCTTGTTGGCTCCAACCGAGTCGCCGACACCGCAGTAAGCTGCAGACATCGTGGGACACGCCGAATCCAGCTCCTGGTCATCGTTGACACCTCCTGGACCTCGTGGCTGAAGAGTCAAGGCACCTGTGAACGACCTGAATCTTGCGACGACGGTGGGCATCCATCTTCCTTGCCCCGAGTCACTGCCAAGTGACTTTGAACACTGTCCCCTCTGCTTTCAGGTCTTCCATCTTCTGAATCCAGGCTTGGATTCCTCCGGACACTTCTCCTGTCGCCGTAAGCAGCAAGTCTTCACTGGCTCCCATTGAAAACGACGCCGCGACCCGACACCAAAGAACACCTATGCACCCGGCTCCCCTGGGTGAGGTAACTTCAGCACTATGGTGCTCCTGTAGGTGTGGTCCCTAGAACTACTTACCCTGTAAGTGACTTGCTTGTAGCTACCCTAGAAGTGCCCTAAAACTCTTGTTTTCTAAGTGCGACAATTGCGCTGACTCGTACAGGGTTCGCGTCTGTGTTAGACACATCGCGTCCACCTCCCTTATAACACTATCTAGAACCGTGTCCTCCGACTCATACTGAGTCCGATCCGTGTTTGCCTCGAACACAAGGGGCCTGTAACATTGAAATCTCCATTGCGCTGACTCGCACAAGGTTTGCGTCTGTGTTAGACACAGCGCGTCCATCTCCCTTGCAACTCTATCTGTAACCGCGTCCTTCGACTCGTACAAGGACCGATCGGTGTGTTCGCCTCGAACACGCAAGGGACCTTTAACATTGAAATCTCAATCGCGTCTGTTCGCATAGACTCGTACAGGACTCGCACCGGTGCCAGGACACCGCGTCCGTCCCCTGTGGGTCTCCTACAACTACCTGGGGTGGTTCTTGGGGGTCCCTCGATTCTAGATGCCCTAGACCTAGGTCTAGCCAAACTAAGATTGTGATATTCGATTGTGCTAAACTTATTTTGATAACATTTGACTTGTACATATGTTCCTGACTTCTAATCTCATAAAGAGATTAGTAGAGAGTGTTTATTAATAAATACATATATATTTGATATATATACCCCACTGCTGCGTAAGCTGCACTGGCTGCCTGTTAAGCAGAGAGCGAAATTCAAGGGACTTTGTATTGTCCACAAAGCTCTATATGGACATGCCCCAGGGTACATAAAGGAACGCCTAAACAAATACGTGCCAGGACGGGCCCTTCGGTCAGCAGAAGCCGTCCAACTGGTCTGCCCTCGGAGTAACCTGGTTTCCAAAGGGGGTCGAGCTTTTTCGGTCCTCCTGCCACAACTCTGGAACCAGCTGCCCGATACCCTTCGGAAAGAATCTGGTCTGCTTCTTTTCCGGAAGCAGTTAAAAACTATCCTCTTTAGGGAAGCATTAGATACAACATATGATCTCTCAACACCATGAAGACCTCCCCGCCTTGAAGCTGTCCCGCTTCTTCCAAAGCGCTAAGAGACCTGTCGGTGTATATGCGCTATACAAAAATAAAATAACATAACATAACATACCTGTGTGGTGTCTTTTCATTTGGTGATTCAAGAGATTGTGTGGTAAAACAAGCTGCTTTACATTCCTTCAAGACTTAGCCCGAAGGCTGCTCTCCACAGCTACCACTAGGATAGCTTTCTATAAAGGTTGTCCTAAACCTATCTACCATAAGAGTCGAATTGTTCTGGTGCAAGGTGTCCACTTTAATTAGTGAACAGCATATACCAGGCCAACTTCTCACATTGGTGGGCAGCGTGTGGGATTCCAGCTTGCTATTGTTTTACCAGAAAATCTCTATTTGAATTACTAACTGAAAACCACTATAGGTACTTAAGGTACATATAAAGTCAAGCTTAGTATCAATATGTTCTACTGAACTTAGAGCTGTGTGTCAAGGGATAGCACACCCTTTCTACAGCTCAAGCTAGTATCAGTAGGCCACAAACTAGTGTAGGTAGTACAACACTGCACAACACTAGAATGTCCTTAAAGGGTGGAACCAGTGGATCCACTCAGCCTCAGTATAAGGACATGGCTTTCTCTGACTTGAGAGTCATGTGTGTTGAAAGACACCTGAAGCTAGGACAGAATCCCTCCACACTACACCTGATAGATCTGCTGACAGCAGATGATCTTAGATTGGCTCTAGGAGCTAATGGGTCTGAATCAGGGAGTGGGTCAATTACAGTATCTGGGTCAGATGATGAAAATCAGAATGACCAAGACTCTGTGATTGAAGGGCCAGGCCTCAAGAGGCCTGAAAAGGACAGAGGAATTCTCCCTAAGAGAGCTGACAGAGTGGAGGAGAGGCATAGGTCCCCTTCCAGGGAATCTGACCACTCTTATCACTCTGGCAGAGAATTTGTCCACCAGAGGAACTCATACTTTCCCATAAGAGAGACTTCCTCTGAAAGAATGTGCAAACTGCTGCAGTATGAGGAAGCAAGAGTTGCCCTCAGAACCAAGCAGTTGGCACTGGATAGAGAAGCCCTGGAGATCCAGAGAGCTTCTAGAAGAGAGGGGTTAGAACCCCTTGGTGGCAGCAACAGTGTCCATAGAGGCAGAGAATCTATTCCAGTCCATAGGAACCTGAGCAAGGTTGTTCCTCCCTACCAGAGTGGGGATGATATCCACAAGTGGATAACTGCTATGGAGAGGGCCTGTAGAGTACAGCAGGTCCCCCAAAAGCAGTGGGCAACAATCTTGTGGCTCTCCTTTTCAGACAAAGGTAGAGACAAGCTCCTCACTGTTAGAGAAGAGGAAGCTAATAATTATGAAGTCCTGAAGAGTGCACTGATAAATGGGTTTGGCTTAACCACTGAGCACTACAGGTTGAAGTTCAGAGACACCCAGAAGGCACAGACTCAGGACTGGACTGACTTTGTAGATTGTGCAACCAAGGCTCTGGAGGGTTGACTGGTTGGCAGTAGGGTTACTGATTTCAAGGGATTGTATAATCTGATGATGAGAGAACAGATCCTTAATAATTGCCAGAACCAGTTGTTGCATCAATACCTGGTGGACTCAGATCTGACCTCTCCCCAAGAATTGGGAAAGAAGGCAGACAAATGGGTCAGAACCAGGGTAAGGCAGAAACCCCAGAACCAAGGGGGTGACACCAAGAAGCAAGATCCTAAGGGCTCTGAGAAAGGTGGGGATAAGTCAAAAGACCAGAAGTCTTCACAAGGGCCCCAAAAATCTGCATCTGGTGGGGAGTCACAATCCAACAAGGGAAAAGGCCAAAAGAAGCCCTGGTGCAAATTCTGTAAACAGAAAGGGCACTGGACTTCTGATTGTAACAAGTCCAAAGACCAAACCACCACCACTCCTGCCCCTAAGGCAACTGTTCCCCCTAGCTCAGCTACTGGTGGAGGTGGTACTCAGAATAAGGGTGTAGTAGGGTTGACCCTGGGTTCTGAAGTGGACTCTGACCTAGTCAGAGTGCCCACGCAGGCAATGCTGATTTGTGAGGGAGACCTTAATATGTCCTTCCTAGTAAGTCCCAGTAATCTGGGCAAATACAAACAGCAGCCTGTAATAAATGGCAAACAGGCTTTGGCATTTAGGGACACAGGTGCTAGTGTCACCATGGTGGCAGAGGACCTTGTGGACCCTGGACAGATCATCCTGGGCGAAATGTACCAGGTGACCAATGCAAGCAATGTCAGGACCAACCATAGTCTGGCAGTGGTGAATTTCTCCTGGGGAGGGGTAACTGGCCTCAAGAAGGTTGTAGTCAGTGCAGACCTCCCTGTCGAATGTCTATTGGGCAATGATCTAGAGACTTCAGCCGGGTCTGAAGTAGAGTTATGGACTCATGCTGAGATGTTGGGCATCCCTGCAGAGGTATTTGCTGTGACCAGGTCACAAGCAAGAATGCATAACACTGAACCAGCTCTGGATCCTGGAACAATGGACCAGATGCTTCCCAAGAGGAGGAGCAGTAGGGTAAAGGCAGTGCCTTCCCCTCTGTCTCAGATCACAGATTCACCCCCAGAGGGAGGTGAAGCAGATCCTGAAGAAGGAACTGCCCCAGAGGGACTTGAGCCTGATCAGGTTGAGTTCTTGGGGGCAGGGGGCCCTTCTAGGGAAGAACTGAGTAAGGAGCAACAGTGCTGCCCCTCTCTTGAACCCCTCAGACAGCAGGCTGCTGCTGAGGCTGCTGGGAGTGCTAGTGGGTCCCATAAAGTTTGTTGGGATGAGGGACTCCTATATTCTGAGGGTAGAGACCCAGCCCCTGGAGCCACCAGGAGGATGGTAATACCTCAGAAATTTAGGGGGTTCCTCTTGACACTAGCACACGATATCCCTTTAGCAGGACACTTGGGCCAAAACAAGACCTGGGACAGGCTTGTTCCACATTTTCATTGGCCACATATGTCAGAGGACACAAAGGAGTTTTGTCGCTCCTGTGTCACATGCCAAGCCAGTGGTAAGGCAGGTGGCACAACAAAGGCCCCCCTGATACCACTACCTGTGGTGGTGGTACCCTTTGAAAGGGTAGGGATTGACATTGTTGGTCCCCTTGACCCTCAAACTGCATCTGGGCACAGGTTTATCCTGGTGGTAGTGGATCATGCAACCAGGTACCCAGAAGCAATTCCCCTGAGGACCACCACACCCCCATGTGGTGGCAAGAGCCCTCATTGGAGTTTTCTCCAGAGTGGGTTTCCCAAAGGAGGTCATTTCTGACAGAGGTACCAACTTCATGTCAGGATATCTAAAAGCAATGTGGAAGGAGTGTGGTGTGACTTATAAGTTCACCACTCCCTATCACCCACAATGCAATGGTTTAGTTGAACGCTTCAACAAAACCTTGAAGGGAATGATTAAAGGACTCCCAGAGAAGCTTAGGCGGAAATGGGACCTTCTTCTTCCTTGCCTGTTGTTTGCATACAGAGAAGTTCCACAGAAGGGGGTTGGTTACAGCCCATTTGAGCTTCTGTTTGGGCATCCTGTGAGAGGTCCATTGTGCTTGGAAAAAGAGGGCTGGGAGTTACCTCTCCAGCCCCCCAAACAAGATGTGATGGACTATGTACTTGGTCTCCGCTCCCGGATGGCTGAGTACATGAAAAAGGCAACCAAAAACCTGGAGGCCAGCCAAGAATTACAAAAAGCTTGGAATGACCAAAAGGCTGTACTGACTGTATACCAGCCAGGACAGAAAGTGTGGGTGTTGGAGCCTGTGGCCCCAGCAGCCCTCCAAGACAAGTGGAGTGGCCCCCATACAATAGTTGAACAGAAGGGAGAGGTCACCTATCTGGTGAATCTTGGAACTCCCAGGAGCCCCCTGAGGGTGCTCCATGTCAACAGATTAAAGCCATATGTTGACAGGGCTGACATGGGCTTCCTCATGGCAACTGATGAGGAACAGGAGGAGGAGAGTGACCCTCTCCCTGACCTGCTCTCGCAGAACCCTGATGATGGGTCAGTAGATGGTGTTGCTTTGGCAAGCAGCCTCACTGACCATCAGCAAACTGAGTGCAGACAAGTTCTGCAACAGTACAGACATATGTTTAGCCTGACCCCTAGTCAGACTTCCTGGTGCACCCATGAGGTGGACACTGGAGACAGTCTGCCTGTCAAGAATAAAATCTACAGGCAACCTGACCATGTCAGGGACTGTATCAGGACTGAAGTCCAGAAAATGTTGGAGCTAGGTGTAATTGAGCCTTCAGATAGCCCTTGGGCTAGCCCAGTAGTCCTGGTACCCAAGCCTCATACCCAGGGTGGTAAGAAAGAAATGAGGTTTTGTGTAGACTACAGAGGCCTCAATGCAGTCACTAGGACTGATGCCTATCCCATACCAAGGGCAGATGAGCTGATTGATACTTTGGCCTCAGCCAAGTATCTAAGCACGTTTGACCTAACAGCTGGCTACTGGCAGATCAGATTAGCTGAGGATGCAAAAGCCAAAACAGCATTTTCGACCCCTGGTGGGCACTACCACTTTGTGGTGATGCCCTGTGGATTGAAAAATGCACCTGCCACTTTTCAGAGGTTGGTGAATAAAGTTCTGACAGGGATGGAAACTTATTGCTCAGCTTATCTAGATGATATTGCTGTCTTTAGTTCCTCCTGGCAGGATCACCTGGTCCACCTCAGGAATGTTTTGGAGGCTCTGCAGAAAGCAGGCCTCACTATCAAGGCCACTAAGTGCCAGATAGGGCAGAGTCAGGTTGTGTACCTGGGCCACCTTGTAGGTGGAGGCCAGGTTCAGCCATTACAGAGCAAAATCCAAACCATAATGGAATGGGTTGCTCCAACCACCCAGACACAGGGGAGAGCCTTCTTAGGCCTGACTGGGTACTATAGGAGGTTTGTCAAGGGATATGGATCTATAGTGACCCCCTTGAATGATCTGACCTCAAAGAAAATGCCAAAGAAGGTTCAGTGGACAGCTAGCTGTCAGAAGGCATTTGAAGACCTAAAGCAGGCCATGTGCACTGCCCCCATCTTACAGAGTCCAGACTACACCAAAAAGTTAATTGTCCAAACAGATGCTTCTGAGCTGGGTGTGGGAGCTGTACTGTCTCAACTGAATGATGAAGGTCAAGACCAGCCAGTAGCTTTTATTAGCAGAAGGCTGACCCCTAGAGAGAAACGTTGGTCAGCTATAGAGAGGGAGGCCTTTGCTGTGGTGTGGGCCCTGCAGAAGCTGAGGCCATACTTGTTTGGCACTCACTTCATAGTTCAGACTGACCACAAGCCCCTCCTATGGCTTAAACAGATGAAAGGTGAGAACCCAAAACTTTTGAGGTGGTCCATTTCCCTACAGGGGATGGACTATACAGTGGAACATAGACCTGGGACCGAACATGCCAATGCAGATGGACTCTCAAGGTATTTCCACTTAGAACACGAAGACTCAACTGGTCAAGGTTAGTTTAGTGTCCCTGCGTTTGGGGGGGGGTTGTGTAGGAGAGTAGGATCTGCCTCTTATGTTGCCCCCACTTTTTTTCTGATGTTTACGCTGGTTTCTGGCTATAGTCTGGCTGGGACCCTGCCAATCAGGGCCCCAGCCTCTCTGTTCTCTCTAAACGATTTGGAGTGCACTCTAGGTGCACTAGTGATTGGATACTGTGGTACCTTATGAGTCCCTAGTATATGGTACCTTAGGTACCAAGGGCATAGGTACTTCACAGGCCTACCAGGGGCTGAAGCATGTATTATGCCACCCCTGGGAAGCAGACTAAATCTGACACCCCAGGCCCACTACTGCAGCCTGAGTGAGGAAGTGCTAGCACCCCTCACTGAGATATAGGTCCCCTATATCTCTCCTGCACACACATTGAGACTTATCAGTCACCCCTAAAGCAGGCCTTATCAATCCTGAGGGCAGGGTGCTTAATTTCCATGAGAGGGGGTGCCTCTGCCTGAGCAGGGCCCCTCTGCAGCCCTCAGAGTCCATTCTCTGGGGCTGTTTGTGAATGCGGTCAAACCATATACTCTTAAGTGCATTATATCCTCGCGGTAAATGCTAACTATGGAATGGCTGCATCAAAACATGTCGTGTTTGGTGTCAAACACTTTGGAATCATACCCCCACACCAGTAACTGGTATGGGAGTATGATCCCACCCTTCTAGAGGGATAGACATGTACCTACTGTGGAAACGCGGTAGAATCCTAAAGAGCCCTGGCATCACAAAATGGATGTCACCAGTCACAGACACGGGGCTGCCCTCCTGCTGCTGACCGAAACTCGCAGTGGAGGAAGCCCAACAATAGATATCCGGTCCCAAGGGGGTGTGACCACCTCCCAGACAGGGTTTAGTGTATTGGGGCTGGGTGGGTGCACTCTTAGAGTGCTTTGAAGTCCTGCACTGGGGGAGCAGAAGGCTCCTCTGTGCATACCCCAGTTCAAACCGGCTCAGGGGCTACCTGCTCCTGCTCTGGCGCGAAACTGGACAAAGGGAAGTGGGTGTAGCCACCCACTCCCCTGACCCTCCCATAGGTGGGGTCATAGAGCTAGTCCCTCCCTTTCTTTTAGTATAAGATAGGGAACCCTTGCCATTGTAAACTAGATACCCCTGGACGACGCTCTACAAGAAGAATCCCAGACCTTCGATGTTCCACTACCTTTGGAAGACTGAAGAATCTCCCTTGGAGTCAAGGAGTGACTCCCCTGCTTGGCAGGCACCAAAAACTACAAACGACGGTCGCAAACTATGCCGCTCCCGCCGGAGTCCGAAGTCCCTGCAGCCCAAGAAGTAGATTTCCTGACTTCTCAAAGGCCATCGTGAGTCCCCAGTGAAGCTGAGAACAGTGGACCCCAAGAGTGATGAGGAACCGCAATCCCTGGGTACCGTGCACTATTGTCAAGTGCAACCCCTTCACAACGTTTCACGAACTTGTGCTTTGGACCACGTGTGGTCCTAGCCTCCAGTAGGAGTCCCTCCAAAGATCAGAGGCCTACCACGTCCCGAGAGACTGTGGGCCCCTGTTGAGTGAATCCTCCTGAGGCATCTTTGTGATCCCTTGCCAGCCGGCTTGTGGGTCCCCAGAAGACTTTCTAAAGAAACCAAAGGGCTCCCCTGGTTGCTCCAGGCCTGCCCTGATCTACCCTCGCTGGGTAAGTTCCTCAGACCTTGCTGGTCTGCACCATTGACTTTTCCTCATCACCACAAGACTTGCTGCTACTAAGGCTTGTTGGCTCCAACCGAGTCGCCGACACCGCAGTAAGCTGCAGACATTGTGGGACACGCCGAATCCAGCTCCTGGTCATCGTCGACGCCTCCTGGACCTCGTGGCTGAAGAGTCAAGGCACCCACGAAAGACCTGAATCTTGCGACAACGGTGGGCATCCATCTTCCTTGCCCCGAGTCACTGCCAAGTGACTTTGAACACTGTCCCCTCTGCTTTCAGGTCTTCCATCTTCTGAATCAAGGCTTGGATTCCTCCGGACACTTCTCCTGTCGCCGCAAGCAGCAAGTCTTCACTGGCTCCCATTGAAAACGACGCCGCGACCCGACACCAAAGAACACCTATGCACCCGGCTCCCCTGGGTGAGGTAACTTCAGCACTACGGTGCTCCTGTAGGTGTGGACCCTAGAACTACTTACCCTGTAAGTGACTTGCTTGTAGCTACCCTAGAAGTGCCCTAAAACTCTTATTTTCTAAGTGCGACAATTGCGCTGACTCGTACAGGGTTCGCGTCTGTGTTAGACACATCGCGTCCACCTCCCTTGTAACACTATCTAGAACCGTGTCCTCCGACTCGTACTGAGTCCAATCCGTGTTTGCCTCGAACACAAGGGGCCTGTAACATTGAAATCTCCATTGCGCTGACTCGCACAAGGTTCGCGTCTGTGTTAGACACAGCGCGTCCATCTCCCTTGCAACTCTATCTGTAACCGCGTCCTTCGACTCGTACAAGGACCGATCGGTGTGTTCGCCTCGAACACGCAAGGGACCTTTAACATTGAAATCTCAATCGCGTCTGTTCGCATAGACTCGTACAGGACTCGCACCGGTGCCAGGACACCGCGTCCGTCCCCTGTGGGTCTCCTACAACTACCTGGGGTGGTTCTTGGGGGTCCCTCGATTCTAGATGCCCTAGACCTAGGTCTAGCCAAACTAAGATTGTGATATTCGATTGTGCTAAACTTATTTTGATAACATTTGACTTGTACATATGTTCCTGACTTCTAATCTCATAAAGAGATTAGTAGAGAGTGTTTATTAATAAATACATATATATTTGATATATATACCTGTGTGGTGTCTTTTCATTTGGTGATTCAAGAGATTGTGTGGTAAAACAAGCTGCTTTACATTCCTTCAAGACTTAGCCCGAAGGCTGCTCTCCACAGCTACCACTAGGATAGCTTTCTATAAAGGGTGTCTTAAACCTATCTACCATAAGAGTCGAATTGTTCTGGTGCAAGGTGTCCACTTTAATTAGTGAACAGCATATACCAGGCCAACTTCTCACAGGAGCTTTATGTCGAGGAAGCCCACTCACAGTTAAATGACACAAGACATTATGAAAAGCTCAAAGAAAACCCAACATAGCTATACAAAGAAAGTCTGGATAAAAAATTACAGCAATGGTGGGAAAAGAAACTAATAGACCATGATGAGAAAAAGTATCTCACGACCGATCAACCTATTACTGCAACAATTTACTTTCTCCCAAAAATACACAAAGACCCCATAAGGCCACCAGGGAGACCAATCATCTCAGTGAAGGGGTCACTTTTGGAGCCAATCGCTAACTTTGTGGATGGGTATCTATTACCATATGTTAAAGGTTTAACATCATACCTAAGAGACACAAGCGACCTTCTAAGAATTGTACAAGGATTAAATTGGGAACCAACTTATAAATTGATCACAATGGATGTGATTTCGTTATATACTAACATCGAAAATACAATCGGAATGGCAGCTTGTGAATACTTTCTTAAGGATCGTAACATTCAATTTGCCAACCACAATGCTATGGTAATGGAGATGATTGGTTTATGTTTGACTCAAAATGTTTTTATGTTTGGAGATGATATCTTTTTGCAAAAAGACGGGACTGCGATGGGCTTTTCATTTAGTCCTAGTTATGCGTGTTTGACAATGGGTTGGTGGGAGCAAAAGGTGGCATGGAATTCAAACAATGATCTGCATGTTGAAAAACTAATATCTTGGTTGAGGTACATAGACGATCTTTTAATCATCTGGGATGGTTCTATGGAAGAATTCAAAACTTATTTTGATATCCTCAACAACACAAACACCAACCTACATTTCTCGTATAACATCAGCAAAACTCGAGTGGTATTCCTGGACACTGAAATTTACATTGTGGAAAACAAAGTACAGACTACTCTACATCGTAAAGCAACAGCAAGCAACGCAACACTGCATGCAGAAAGCTTCCACCAATCCTCATTGATTAGAAATATACCATATGGTGAGTTATTGAGGATAAGACGGATATGCTCTGAAGACCATGAATGGAAAAAACATAGTAAACAATCAATGCTCAGATTCAGAAACAGAAAGTACAACAAAAACGTATTAAAAGATTGTCTCGAAAGAACTGAAAAACAACCAAGGTCTGAAATAATAAGACAGAAACAGCCCCAAATAGACAATGATAAAGATGCTATAAGACTAATTACAACTTTTTCAACGGAGTTAAAACAAATTGAAAACATCCTTCGTAAAAATTGGAATATTTTTATGTCTGGATAGAATGATGACGAACATTGTCGGAAGTCATCCAAAAATCACGTACAGGAGAGCAAGAAATCCTAAAGATGAACTAGTCCATAGTCATTTTGGCACAAAAAAACAGAAAACGTGGATGAATGTAAAGGGTTTCTTTAAATGCTCAACGTGCAAAGTGTGTCAAATTGCACAAAATACGAAGGAAATCACAATGGCAAACCGTAAGAAATGGAGAATCAATCAACTAATCAACTGTAAAATCCAGTTTGTGATTTATATCATTGAGTGTCCCTGCAAACTGAAGTATGTAGGGAGTACGGTTTGCAAACTTAAAAGACGAATACTGGAGCACGTAAGGGCCACAGTTAACAAGGATCGCAGTTACGCCATGGCTGAACACATAGAGAAATGCCATGATGGGGACTGGAAGAAACTAAAATTCTATGCCGTGGAAATGGTCGATTGCAATGTGAGAGGTGGCAATCGGGAAAAGAACTTGAGACAAAGGGAATCACGTCACATTTTATCTTTCAGGACCCTGGTCCCTTTTGGCCTCAACAAGGATGAGGAGATGTACTCACATCTGTAATGGTATTAGAAGGAAAATGATACCGTTTGCAAATAATATGTATGAGTGCGAGTCTCTTAAAAAACTGGAAGGGAAAAACTGTAATTACGAAAACTTTGTTCCCTAAACTGTATTGATTAAGGCCTTCTCTCCATACATAGGTTTTGGTTATAAAAAGGTTTTTTATTAAGCAAAGTAAAAAGTAAGAATTAGATATCTGTTTTTAATCACACATGCACGTTACCAGTTACAACAATGGGTGTTTTGAAATAGGCCATTTGTGTTGATAACTCACCTCCTCAAAAGCCCACTAGAGGGCAACATGATAAAGATATTGGTATAATACCAGAATACATTGATAAGAACTGACTTGGGAGGTGTGCCCACCATAGGGCAACATACAACCGAATGGATGGTTTCATGCCAAAGTAAAAGCATAACAATGATATATATACGATTGCGAAAATGGTAACTGGTACTGTACTCACTGTATTCACTGAATTTTGAGTCACAATCACTGAATTTTGTTTGGTTCACAATTTACTCACTATTTTCACTTCATAAATGTAAAAGACTACATCTACCAGAACACCAAGCGCTTGAAAGACAGGACGTGACATAATGTCATGTGATTTATTCAAATAGAGATGTAATTGACGCGCTGGTTACCCGTGAGCAAGGTCTGAGGGCAGACTGAAACGAGTTGGGTTGTTGGCTGGTTGGAGAATGTTGCCGCTTTAATAAAATCTAAGAGCGTGCCATCAAATTGCCCGTGAGTGCGTGTGGATTCTTTCTCCAAAAGAGGAAATTTGTGGTGATATATATATATATATATATTATCTACTGGCGGTCGCCAGTAGATAGTTATAGTTACAACCTATTATCCATAGGAAATCCGCGACATTCTATTTGAAATAACTCTCTTGCCGGTTGACGTATCTTCGCGAAATTTTCAAACTTTGTGGCCCGCTCCGGTCCGCTCCTACCCTGAAAGTCTCGGGGGGATTCGTCAAGCGGGGGCCGAGAAAAAAGGGGGGTCCCAAAACGCGTTTTCCCCATGCAATTTTCCATAGGAAACTTTAGACACGGCTACAGCCCGAACTGCTGAACGGAATTACACCAAATTTGGCAAAGAGGTAGCTCTTAGTTCAGAAAGAACCCTTTTTGTTAAATGGTATAAATCCGTTCAGTAGTTGCTGAGAAAATCAAAAGTAAAAAGATAGGTATATCTGGGCGGAGCCTAACCACACATGTCATCGTGAGATCTGATTGGCTGTCAGCACTTCATCCTGGAATTGCTGGCAGCCATCTTGGGACCAATATAAATGATAGTACCCTATTGAAATGCATTGTAGTGAATAGAAGATTTTGAGGGTTACCAAAAGGAGAACTATAAAGGGTGATAACAGACTTTAGTTATATTAGAATTCATTTGTTGATGGTACCATACAAATTTCAGGAATTGTGGTGTGTTCTAAGGTGATTTTACCCTGTGAAAAACCTTCTGCTGGGATATCATGAATCATGTTTGAGAGAAAACTATTTTCACATGCTTGTCCCATAGAGTTTTGGAAGGTGCTCCAGAAGCTAAGATGAGAGCATATTTTCTGTAAATTCACATTATCTTTCTCAGTCATGTGAGAATGAAGTCTGACATTCTCAGTAAAACATGTACATCCAACAAGGGCAGAGACTGTCAGTTGATTCCTTTGTGTTCTACTGCAGCTTCCCAGAGTGTTCTAAAGAACAACTAGAGTGCTAACAGCCTTACTTATGACAAAACTATGGCACACCTGAAGCCATCTTGATTGGAATAAACTGGTAACACTTAAAACATTTAATTTAAAAAGGAACAAAATGATGGGGTTCATTTTGTCATAGAAATTATGGTTAGTGCTGTAGAAAGAAAAATTAGGACATATTTCAAGTGTGATCTCAAATATCTTCCTGTTATATTTCAACAGGAGCAGCCTGCCAGTTGATGTCTTTGTGTTCTACTGCAGCTTCCCAGAGTGTTCTAAAGAACAACTAGAGCGCTAACAGCCTTACTTATGACAAAAGTATGGCACACCTGAAGCCATCTTGATTGGAATAAACTGGTAACACTTAAAACATTTAATTTAAAAAGGAACAAAATGAGGGGTTCTTTTTGAAATAGATATTATGGTTAGTGCTGCAGAAAGAAAAATTAGAGCATGTTTTAAGTGAGATCTCAAATCCTCTTCTATTTCATTAGAAAATTCTGACATGCAGACTGAAACAATCACTTTCAATACCAGCAGTAGACTTCCAGTTAACTCCCTGGTGAGCAGTAGCTTTACTCCAGTGATCTAATGAGCAGCTAGAGTGCTAACATTCTGAATTTATGGCAGATGTGAGACACATCTGAATGCCTTCTTGATGGAATCAAAGTAAAAAACTGAAAGCATTTCCTACTGAGGAGACTGCAGTAAATGAAGAAATAAGGAAACTTCATAACAAAGAAGTCGTCCAAGATGGCCACCAGTGAAAAAAGAGCCCAAATGTAGCACAAATATTACCCAGATGTAGCCCACATATAGCCCAATGAGAAAAGTGTGCAAAACACTTTTTATTTTTAGTTTTTGCAGTTTTATGTAGTGCAGACTGGTCAGGTATTGGAGGATTGCATCTTAAAACATGACCCACCTACACTACAAAAACACCACTGCACTACCTTAAACCCTAAAACACTACCCCCAGCACGACCCCCTACACTACACAAGCACCACTGCACTATCCTAAACCCTAAAACACTACCCCCAGCACGACCCCCTACACTACCCAAACACCACTGCACTAACCTAAATCCTAAAACACTACCACCAGCACGACCCCCTACACTACCCAAACACCACTGCACTACCCTAAAACATGACCCCCTACACTACACAAACACCACTGCACTACCCTAAACCCTAAAACACTACCCCAGCATGACCCCCTAAACTACACAAGCACCACTGCACTACCCTAAACCCTAAAACACTACCCCCAGCATGACCCCCTACACTACACAAACACCTCTGCACTACCCTAAACCACTACCCCCAGCACGACCCCCTACACTACCCAAACACCACTGCACTAACCTAAATCCTAAAACACTACCCCCAGCATGACCCCCTACACTACCCAAACACCACTGCACTACCCTAAAACATGACCCCCTACACTACACAAACACCACTGCACTACCCTAAACCCTAAAACACTACCCCCAGCACGACCCCCTACACTACACAAGCACCACTGCACTACCCTAAACCACTACCCCCAGCACGACCCGCTACACTGCCCGAACACCACTGCACTGCCCTAAACCCTGAAACACCAGCCCCTGCATGACCCCCTACACTGCCCGAACACCACTGCACTGCCCTAAACCCTGAAACACCACCCCTAGCATGACCCCCTACACTGCCCGAACACCACTGCACTGCCCTAAACCCTGAAACACCACCCCCTTCACGACCCCCTACACTGCCCGAACACCACTGCACTGCCCTAAACCCTGAAACACCACCCCCAGCATGACCCCCTACACTGCCCGAACACCACTGCACTGCCCTAAACACTGAAACACTACCCCCAGCAAGACCCCCTACACTGCCCGAACACCACTGCACTGCCCTAAACCCTGAAACATCACCCCCAGCAAGACCCCCTACACTGCCCGAACACCACTGACCTAAACCCTGAAACACCACCCACAGCATGACCCCCTACACTGCCCGAACACCACTGCTTTGCCCAAAACCCTGAAACACCAGCCCCAGCACGACCCCCTACACTGCCCGAACACCACTGCACTGCCCTAAACCTTGAAACACCATCCCCTGCACGACCCCCTACACTGCCCGAACACCACCGCACTACCCTAAACCCTGAAACATCACCCCCAGCACGACCCCCTACACTGCCCGAGCACCACTGCACTGCCCTAAACCCTGAAACACCAGCCCCAGCACGACCCCCTACACTGCCCGAACACCACTGCACTGCCCTAAACCCTGAAACACCAGCCCCAGCATGACCGCCTACACTGCCCGAACACCACTGCACTGCCCTAAACCCTGAAACACCAGCCCCAGCACGACCCCCTACACTGCCCAAACACCACTGCACTGCCCTAAACCGTGAAACACCAGCCTCAGCATGACCCCCTACACTGCCTGAACACCACTGCACTGCCCTGAACCCTGAATCACCAGCCCCAGCACAACACCCTACACTGCCCGAACACCACTGCACTGCCCTAAACCCTGAAACACCACCCCGTGCATGACCCCCTACACTGCCCGAACACCACTGCACTGCCCTAAACATTGAAACACCACCCCCAGCGCGACCCCCTACACTGCCCGAACACCACTGCACTGCCCTAAACCCTGAAACACCACCCCCTGCACAACCCCCTACACAGCTCGAACACTACTGCACTGCCCTAAACCCAGAAACACCATCCCCAGCACGACCCCTATACTGCACGAACACCACTGCACTGCCCTAAACCCTGAAACACTACCCCCAGCAAGACCCCCTACACTGCCCGAACACCACTGCACTGCCCTAAACCCTGAAACATCACCCCCAGCGCGACCCCCTACACTGCCCGAACACCACTGCCCTAAACCCTGAAACACCACCCCCAGCAAGACCCCCTACACTGCCCGAACACCACTGCACTGCCCTAAACCCTGAAACACCAGCCCCAGCACGACCCCCTACACTGCCCGAACACCACTGCACTGCCCAAACCCTGAAACACCACCCCCTGCATGACCCCCTACACTGCCCGAACACCACTGTACTGCCCTAAACCCTGAAACCCCACCCCCAGCATGACCCCCTACACTGCCAGAACACCACTGCACTGCCCTAAACCCTGAAACACCACCCCCTGCACGACACCCTACACTGCCCGAACACTACTGCACTGCCCTAAACCCTGAAACACCACCCCCAGCAAGACCCCTTACACTGCCCGAACACCACTGCACTGCCCTAAACCCTGAAACATCACCCCCAGCAAGACCCCCTACACTGCCCGAACACCACTGCCCTAAACCCTGAAACACCACCCCCAGCAAGACCCCCTACACTGCCCGAACACCACTGCACTGCCCTAAACCCTGAAACACCACCCCCAGCACGACCCCCTACACTGCCCGAACACCACTGCTCTGCCCAAAACCCTGAAACACCAGCCCCAGCACGACCCCCTACACTGCCCGAACACCACTGCACTGCCCTAAACCCTGAAACACAAGCCCCAGCACGACCCCCTACACTGCCCGAACACCACTGTACTGCCCTAAACCCTGAAACACCACCCCCAGCACGACCCCCTACACTGCTCGAACACCACTGCACTGCCCTAAACCCTGAAACACCAGCCCCAGCACAACCCCGTACACTGCCCGCACACCACTGCACTGCCCTAAACCCTGAAACACCAGCCCCAGCACAACCCCGTACACTGCCCGAACACCACTGCACTGCCCTAAACCCTGAAACACCAGCCCCAGCACGACTGCCTACACTGCCCGAAAACTACTGCACTGCCCTAAACCCTGAAACACCACCCCCAGCAAGACTACCTACACTGGCCGAACACCACTGCACTGCCCTAAACCCTGAAACACCACCCCCTGCACGACCCCCTACACTGCCCAAACACTACTGCACTGCCCTAAACCCTGAAACTCCACCCCTCAGCACGACACCCTACACTGCCCGAACACCACTGCACTGCCCTAAACCCTGAAACACCACCCCAGCACGAACCCCTACACTGCCCGAACACCACTGCACTAAACCCTGAAACACCACCCCCTGCACGACCCCTACACTGCCGGAACACCACTGCACTGCCCTAAACCCTGAAACATCACCCCCAGCACAACCCCCTACACTGCCTGAGCACCATTGCTCTGCCCTAAACCCTGAAACACTAGCCCCAGCACGACCCCCTACACTGCCCGAACACCACTGCATTGCCCTAGACTCTGAAACACCAGCCCCAGCAAGACCCCTACACTGCCCGAACACCACTGCACTGCCCTAAACCCTGAAACACCAGCCCCAGCATGACCCCCTACACTGCCCGAACACCACTGCACTGCCCTAAACCCTGAAACACCAGCCCCAGCACGACCACCTACACTGCCCGAACACCACTGCACTGCCCTAAACCCTGAAACACCAGCCCCAGCACGACCCCCTACACTGCCCGAACACCACTGCACTGCCCTAAACCCTGAAACACCAGCCCCAGCACCACCCCCTACAATGCCCGAACACCACTGTACTGCCCTAAACCCTGAAACACCACCCCCTGCACCGCCCCTACACTGCCCGAACACCACTGCACTGCCCTAAACCCTGAAACACCACACCCTGCATGACCCCCTACACTGCCCGAACACCATTGCACTGCCCTAAACCCTGAAACACCACCCCCTGCACCACCCCCTACACTGCCCGAACACCACTGCACTGCCCTAAACCCTGAAACACCACCCCCTGCACCGCCCCCTACACTGCCCGAACACCACTGCACTGCCCTAAACCCTGAAACACCACCCCCTGCACGACCCCCTACACTGCCCGAAGACCACTGCACTGCCCTAAACCCTGAAACACCACCCCCAGCACGACCCCCTACACTGCCCGAACACCACTGCACTGCCCTAAACCCTAAAACACCAGCCCCAGCACGACCCCCTACACTGCCCGAACACCACTGCACTGCCCTAAACCCTAGAACACTACCCCCAGCATGACCCCTACACTACCCGAACACCACAGCACTACCCTAAACCCTAAAATACTCCCCCAGCACGACCCCCTACACTACCCGAACACGACTGCACTGCCCTAAACCCTAAAACACTCCCCCAGCACGACCCCCTACACTACCCGAACACCACTGCACTGCCCTAAACCCTAAAACACTCCCCCAGCACGACCCCCTACACTACCTAAACACCACTGCACTGCCCTAAACCCTAAAACACTACCCCCCGCATGACCCCCTACACTACCCAAATACCAATGCACTACCCTAATCCCTAAATCACTACCCCCGCACAACCCCTACACTACCCAAAGACCACTGCACTACCCTAAACTCTAAAACAATACCCCCGCACGACTCCCTACACTACCCAAAGACCACTGCACTACCCTAAACCCTAAAACACGACCTCCTACACTACACAAACACCACTGCACTACCCTAAACCCTAAAAAACTACCCCAGCACGAGCCCCTACACTACCCAAACACCACTGCACTACCCTAAACCATAAAACACTACCCCCAGCAGTACCCCCTACGCTACCCAAAAGCCACTGCACTACCCTAAACCACTACCCCCAGCAGTACCCCCTACACTACCCAAACACCATTGCACTACCCTAAACCCTAAAACACTACCCCCAGCAGTATCCCCTACACTACCCAAACACCACTGCACTACCCTAAACCCTAAAACCCTAAAACACTAACCCCAGCACGACCCCCTACACTACCCAAACACCACTGTACTACCCTAAACCCTAAAACACTCCCCCAGCACGACTCCCTACACTACCCAAACACCACTGCACTACCCTAAACCCTAAATCTACCCCCAGCATGACCCCCTACACTACACAAAGACCACTGCACTACCCTAAACCCTAAAACACTACCCCCAGCACGACCCTCTTCACTACCTAAACACAACTGCACAATTTGTTACAGGCGTTGCAACGCAGGCCTGTGGTGCTTACTGGAAGTACCTTGTGGGCTAGTTGGGCCCCAGGGACTCTCAGGATTCAAGGTGACCTAATCCCCCAACTTAAAACGCGCCATGGGGCGCGTTTGCACAGTGGTGAAGGGAGGGGGCGGGGCCTCAGGTGACATGTGCGCAAACACGCCCTGTTGTGCGTTTTAAGTTGGGGAGTTAATTCCCTTTGACTCCTGGGGGCCAACTAGCCCACCAGGTACCTTCAGTAAGCACAACAGAGTTGCGTTGCAGAGAGGTGAAAAAAGGTGCGTGGCCTCGGAACGCCTCTCTGCAACTCAGCTCTGTGGTCCTAACTGTAGGTACCTGGGGGGCTAGTTGGGCCCCAGGGACCCTCGGGATTTAGGGGAATTAATCCCGCAACTTAAAACGCGCCACGGCGCGCGTTTGCACACATGTCACCTCAGGCCCCCCCTCCCTTCACCACTGTGCAAACGCGCACTGGCTCTGGTTAGTCAGAGACAGTTACCACCAGTACCCGTCTGAAAAAGTTGTGGGCACAGGATGATTTTGCAACAAGGCCTCTTTCTGCTCCTCTGTTGTTTCTTTCTGCACATCTTTTGCTTCTTTCTGTGCGTTTTTTCTTCTTTCTTCACATGTCCTACCTCTGTTGGCATAGTTAGAAACTAGCATTTAAAAAACCTTTGAAATTCACTTAAAAAATCATAGGTTTCAGGCACGTTATAGTTAGAAATTAGCATTTAAAAAACCTTTGAAATTCACTGAAAAAACCATAGGTTTCAGGCACGTTATAGTTAGAAATTAGCATTTAAAAAACCTTTGAAATTCACTGAAAAAACCATAGGTTTCAGGCACGTTATAGTTAGAAATTAGCATTTAAAAAATCTTTGAAATTCACTGAAAAAACCATAGGTTTCAGACACGTTATAGTTAGAAATTAGCATTTAAAAAACCTTTGAAATTCACTGAAAAAACCATAGGTTTTAGGGACAGTTATAGTTAGTTGGACATTGCACTCTTACAAAACCCGTGAAATTCCCCTGTTATAGTTAGTTCAGCTAACTATAACTCGCGCCCACAATCCACTGCTGATGACGTCACATATTACATCACTCATGACATGGTCAGTGACATCACTGATGACATCACTGATGACATCTCAAATGACATCACTGATGACATCATTCATGTGATAATTTCATGCATCTTCTCACACCCTAATATAACTTTTGATACACCCACTCTAAATTACAGACTGCCATTCTCAAAACCATAGACACTCCAACACCAAAAACTACATACCCACTCACTGATTCTTAGGTCTACACACACATCCACTCACTCACCTGTACAGTCACTCATACTTACAGTCACTCAGTACAGGACTATCATATGCACTCATACACCTATATAAACACTCACACACCGCCACTCATCCATAGAGGTACTCACACACCTAGTCAGTCATGCAAAAAATTAATCACACACCCATTTACTCACCTATACAGTTATACACACACCAGCTCACTTACTCATACAAATACTAGCACATTCTTACGCTCTTATACAATAACTGATACAAGCACACACGCATCCATACAGCCACTCTCACAATAACACACTCTCACTTATAGCCATTTAAATACTCTAACACACATATATACTGCCTTTTACATAAGTAGTTACTCGCACATGTACCACTGAGATATACATTCACTCACTAACACACCCATACACACACTCACCCACCCAAGCAGTCCATCACAGATGCACTCTTGAAATCATGCACCCAGTGAATCACCCACTCACACATCTATGTATAGAGTCACACACACCCCACCCACACAAACACTCAGGCAGCCATACAGATACTCAGAGAACCAATCAATAACCCATATAGACACTCATGTAGCTATTCGCAAATCCATGCATCCACTTACACACCAACAAACAGACAGATACAGACATTCACACAGTTTAGTCACTAACCCATGCATTCAGTAAGATACGTTTAATCACTCACTTGTAGAGTCAGTCACTCACGTACTAAATCATCCATTCAGACACTTATACACCCACTCATTCTTCAATACGCCTTTCCCTATATATATTAAACATATTTAAACTTTACAGAAACACACAGTCACTGGATGATGTCATCAGTGATGTCATTTGAGATGTCATCAGTGATGTCATCAGTGATGTCACTGACCATGTCATGAGTGATGTAATATGTGATGTCATCAGCAGTGCATTGCGGGGGCGCGAGTTATAGTTAGCTGAACTAACTATAACAGGGGAATTTCACGGGTTTTGTAAGAGTGCAATGTCCAACTAACTATAACTGTCCCTAAAACCTATGGTTTTTTCAGTGAATATATATATATATTCACTGAAAAAACCATAGGTTTCACGCACGTTATAGTTAGAAATTAGCATTTAAAAAACCTTTGAAATTCACTGAAAAAACATAGGTTTCAGGCACGTTATAGTTAGAAATTAGCATTTAAAAAACCTTTGAAATTCACTGAAAAAACCATAGGTTTCAGACACGTTATAGTTAGAAATTTGCATTTAAAAAACCTTTGAAATTCACTGAAAAAACCATAGGTTTTAGGGACAGTTATAGTTAGTTGGACATTGCACTCGTACAAAACCCGTGAAATTCCCCTGTTATAGTTAGTTCAGCTAACTATAACTCGCGCCCCGCAATGCACTGCTGATGATGTCACATATTACATCACTCATGACATGCTCAGTGACATCACTGATGACATCTCAAATGACATCACTGATGACATCATCCAGTGACTGTGTGTTTCTGTAAAGTTTAAATATGTTTAATATATATAGGGAAAGGCGTATTGAAGAATGAGTGGGTGTATAAGTGTCTGAATGGATGATTTAGTACGTGAGTGACTGACTCTACAAGTGAGTGATTAAACGTATCTTACTGAATGCATTGGTTAGTCACTAAACTGTGTGAATGTCTGTATCCGTCTGTTTGTTGGTGTGTAAGTGGATGCATGGATTTGCGAATAGCTACATGAGTGTCTATATGGGTTATTGATTGGTTCTCTGAGTATCTGTATGGCTGCTTGAGTGTTTGTGTGGGTGGGGTGTGTGTGACTCTATACATAGATGTGTGAGTGGGTGATTCACTGGGTGCATGATTTCAAGAGTGCATCTGTGATGGACTGCTTGGGTGGGTGAGTGTGTGTATGGGTGTGTTAGTGATAGTGTTAGTTAGTATATCTCAGTGGTACATGTGCGAGTAACTACATATGTAAAAGGCAGTATATATGTGTGTTAGAGTATTTAAATGGCTACAAGTGAAAGTGTGTTATTGTGAGAGTGGCTGTATGGATGCATGTGTGCTTGTATCAGTTATTGCATAAGAGCGTAAGAATGTGCTAGTATTTGTATGAGTAAGTGAGCTGGTGTGTGTATAACTGTATAGGTGAGTAAATGGGTGTGTGATTAATTTTTGCATGACTGACTAGGTGTGTGAGTACGTCTATGGATGAGTGGCGGTGTGTGAGTGTTTATATAGGTGTATGAGTGCATATAATAGTCCTGTACTGAGTGACTGTAAGTATGAGTGACTGTACAGGTGAGTGAGTGGATGTGTGTGTAGACCTAAGAATCAGTGAGTGGGTATAGTTTTTGGTGTTGGAGTGTCTATGGTTTTGAGAATGGCAGTCTGTAATTTAGAGTGGGTGTATCAAAAGTTATATTAGGGTGTGAGAAGATGCATGAAATTATCACATGGATGATGTCATCAGTGATGTCATCAGTGATGTCACTGACCATGTCATGAGTGATGTAATATGTGACGTCATCAGCAGTGCATTGCGGGGGCGCGAGTTATAGTTAGCTGACCTAACTATAACAGGGGAATTTCACGGGTTTTGTACGAGTGCAATGTCCAACTAACTATAACTGTCCCTAAAACCTATGGTTTTTTCAGTGAATATATATATATATATATATATATATAACCTACTGGCGGTCGCCAGTAGGTAGTATAGTTAGGACCTCGTTTCTATTCAAACAGCATTTTTTCTTTTGCCAATATCTTTGGCGCCGGTTGACGAATCTTCGCGAAATTTTTTAAACTAATGGAGCGGACCGGTCAGCTCCTGTGTCAAAAGTTTCGGGGTGAAACGTCATGCGGGTGCCGAGAAAAAAGTGGGTTCCCAAAGCGCATTTTCCCCACGTTAATTTCGATAGGAATTTTGAAACAGGTTACAGTCCGAACTGCTGAACGGAATTACACCAAATTTGGCAAAAAGGTAGGTCTTGGTCTAGAAAGCGTGCTTTTTTTAAAATGCTGTAAATCTGTTTAGTAGTTTCTAAGAATTTCAAAAATAAAAAAATATCGATATCTGGGCGGAGCCTAACCACACATCCCATCGTGAGATCTGATTGGCTGTCAGCACTTCATCCTGGAATCGCTGGCAGCCATCTTGGGACCAATATACATGATAGCACCCCATTGAAATGCATTGCAGTGAATAGACGGTTTTGAGGGTCACTTAAAAGAAGAACTATAAAGGGTGATAACAGACTTTAGTTACATTAGAATTCATTTGTTGATGGTACCATACTAATTTTAGGAATTGTGGTGTGTTCTAAGGTGATTTTACCCTGTGAAAAACCTTCTGCTGGGATATCATGAATCATGTTTGAGAGAAAACTATTTTCTCATGCTTGTCCCATATAGGTTTGGAAGGTGCTCCAGAAGCTAAAATGAGAGCATATTTTCTGTAAATTCACATTATCTTTCTCAGTCATTTGAGAATGAAATCTGACATTCTCAGTAAAACATGTACATCCAACAAGGGCAGAGACTGTCAGTTGATTCCTTTGTGTTCTACTGTAGCTTCCCAGAGTGTTCTAAAGAACAACTAGAGAGCTAACAGTCTTACTTATGACAAAAGTATGGCACACCTGAAGCCATCTTGATTGGAATAAACTGATAACCCTTAAAACATTTAATTTAAAAAGAAACAAAATGAGGGGGTTCATTTTGTCATAGAAATTATGGTTAGTGCTGTAGAAAGAAAAATGAGGACATGTTTTAAGTGAGATCTCAAATATCTTTCTGTTATACTTCAACAGGAGCAGGCTGTCAGTTGATTCCTTTGTGTTCTACTGCAGCTTCCCAGAGTGTTCTAAAGAACAACTTGTTGTATTCCGATTTAGGGGTCCGTATATAGGTTTTCCTGAATCATGTCCTTATATAGGCACAATTCGCATTGCCCTTATATAGGCATAGAATCCCTGTCCTTATTTAGGCATTAACCGTGCACTCCAAATACAGGCATGGTCACCGACATCCGTCCACCCTAACGTGTCAACGAGTTCTTAGAAACCAGACCCTTAAGCTTCGGGAGTTCCCCTAGCACAGGACTATTGATTTCTCCAAGAACTCATCTATTATGTATGAACCGTTATACCTTAAGGGTTCATTCCTGACGTCTTCCTCTGTCCGACTTCACGTCAATGCTAACATTCCAAGACACCTACCAGGTATAAATATACCTTCCCTTGCCCAAGCATGTTAGAGGAGACCTCGACTTCAGAGGAGCCCGTATCCCGGCCTGACGCACTGAGAAGACGCTGTCATTCCTGCACGCAGACGAATCCAGCTTCCAGTTTTCTGACTCCCTTCGCGGGGTGTTAGAGTTCCAGATCCGGCAAGAGATTCCCACCTCTCTCATTCTCAAGGTATGGAGCTGACTAGATCCTAGAGGGACTCTTGGCATACTAGACTTAACATACTCTTAGTCTACCATACTAGAGAATACTCCACCTACTTCTATCTTTCCCTACACCTAGACTAGGTTAGGCACATTGGGGTAGAACTAGATTAGAGACGCATCAAATGAGTACTCTTAGCTCATGTTATTTATGTACGTGAATATATGCTAAAAGATAATGCTAGCGCAGTATTATTTATTTCTACTGCTTACGCTGTACATTATTTATCTTGCATATTGTCTTGTGATCATAACAGCACATATCTCTTACACGAGAAACAAGACTGTTCAATAAAACCCTTTTTATTGAAACGCCCGTCTTTCCTTTCTGTGTAACTCTGTAGAAACTAAGGGGCATATTATCAACGGCCAGTGATAATTATCGCTGGCCGTGCGTAGCGATGAATTCCCTATCGCAGGCTATCTCTGGAATTTATCACCCTGGTAGCGCGTTATTAACAACGCGTTTCTCCAGGGTGATAAAAATTCCAGAAATAGCGAGGTTATCGCCGTTTTGCAGGGAACATCGCTGGTTTTCCAGCGATGTTCCCTGCAAAGCGGCGATAACCTTGCTGATACGACCCTGTGGTCGTATCAGCAGAATCCACCCCTATGTTAGGGATGGCTAAGTCAGGATTTTAGCAGACGTTAGATTTTGGCGAAAACGGCAGTTTTCGCCAAAATCTAACCTCTGCTAAAATCATGTGGGCTGCCTTGTAAATATCGCGATGTGAACATCAGCGATATTTGCAACGTAGTCCATCCGGGTACGCCCAGTAACGCCCACTTTGCATCTCATTAGAGATGCAAAGATGAGCGTCGGGGAAAGAGGCGATAATGCAAGGATTCACGCGATAGCGTGACCTTGCTGATTAGGCAATAAAATTATCGCCGCTTTTCGTCCGAAAACGGACGCATAAGCGGCGATAATTGTTTATCGCCTCATTGATAATATGCCCCTTAGCATGCACGATTGAATGAGTGAAACTGTTATCTATTGTTTCCACGATTCTGAGACATGTTCCGCTTCTAAAGGGAAACAAAGTTGTCATGTTTTTTGGTTGCCAGAAACTACTCCCTTCTTGTTCTCAAGGAGTTTCTAGTGGCCTCTGAGCTAGCTGGCACAGGTAATTAAGTTTAATATAATCGATAGGGACATACTGACCTTAGTCCTAAGTCAAACAAATAGGTTATAATATTCCAGTGCGCAGAGCCTATTAGGGAAATAGGAACTACACTACATGGCGCCCAATGGTTTGATAAGGCAGTAATTTAACGCTAGATACTGAGTAACTCATTCGTGCTTTTCTCAGAGACCCCTACTCACATACTCCATAAGACGTCCGGAGTGGGTAGGGTTAAATATCCGCCATAACTAAATAGGGAAGCACCCTATATATTAGTTGTTTGGTTTGTTCAACGTTGAAGGATACAGTGTTCCAAAATATTGTGCACCTTATCTTTTGTTTCCTTGAAACTTGTTCTGCATTTTTCAAAAAACAAATGTCCAACAGGGAAAATGCCACCGACACCGGTGGAGCTGCGACTGATCCAGCCCTAGCAACAGTTTTTAACTTTACAGGTCTAAATAAACCTGAGGAGGGTGTTATAGACATCCATCCAAACTTAAGAAGAGCCATCACTCTAAAACTTATAAAACATGGCCTACCACCAAGAGGCGGTAGAGCAGTTTTCGTGATAGAGGCACATAAATCCTTTCAGACAGAGGTATTCTATTCAAGGGTCATATTTCCTGAATCAAATTCAGTAACAAGACTGTTTCACTTCTACAAAGAAGATGAACCACCAGAGGAATATATTCCTTTCGAGGATATTGAAATTCCACTAACATACCAGGAGCATCAGCTCTGGTTTAAAGGCGCCCTAAAACATCACAGAAACATTATCAGGCTCAGTCCACTAGGTAGACCAGGAGCAACATGGCCGATTCTAGCAGGCTACACACCTCATCCTGACATTGCAGAAATGTCAGACGAGGAATTACTTACTCAACATACAGAGTTAATCAAAATCTACAGACAATTAGTCCAATATGTCATGCAGACTTTCACAGTCCAACCACCATTGATACTTCCAAATCAAACTCCTCAACAGGGGAATACACTAAAAATTACACCACACACTCTATACGCAGTCATGGGTAAAATGCCCACAAAACGTGAGAAAATTCCATTCTGGATAGCTCAAAAAATTACTCAAATCGAAGCAGTATTTCCAAATACTAGCCCGTATGAGAAACACAGAATCCTAACTATCTGTTTACCAATGGGGATCACACCACAACTGGAAGACTGCACCACTTGGGGCTCAGTCTTTGCTGCCATCTATACTAAAACACATGGTATTCCTTCAATTGCAGTAATACCAGATGTCCTGAAACAAATTCAAAACGAATACGGGGCAGAGCCTGCTCTAAATTTAGGTATGAAATTACTGAAAAATTTCGACCAGGTCTCAACAATAATATTATCTAATATTAAAGGGGAGGCAGCAGCAGTGGCGATCCGCCAACGATTAAGGGAATTCGATGTTACAGAACATCAAACTGAGCTACCCAGAATAATAGAACAATCTTATGCAGAATTAGGCAGAGATAGTTTGGGTGGAAGACCAGTGAAGCCAAAACTATCTGAAAGTCCTGAGAAGGACTCTATTAAACAAACTCCTACACCTTCTAAAAAGAAGTAGGAAACTAATAAACAAAACTCAAACGAGAAACGTTCTCAATCCCGAGGTAGGTCTCCTCAAAAGGAGCCCTCTGAAAGGAGGAATAACCTCAGAAATAGGGATAATTTGAAAAAGCCTGACAGGTATCAAGATACTGATACACGTTCCTCTCGTACCTTTCAGATCTCGTCACAGACATCGGAAAGAAGAGGACGGTCAGAACATAGAGAAGAACGCGTGAAATTGAAAGATGACAAACACGTTCCGAAAAACAAATCAAAACCTCAATTCTCAAAGAAGAAGGTAGCAGGTCTGAAGGTAAGACATGCCGTGGATACTGAGAACACAACTCAAGAACGGAGAATGGGCTCAGACAATGCTGGACAGTGCAGCAGAAGTCACAATAGCTCGCCAGAACCTGAAGGAACTTCTGGAGATAGTGGACTTGAATGAGTACATTACAGTTGAGACTGTAGACACCAGGGTTAGTACTCCACAAAAGTTATATGAAATAACACTCCGGATGGAGGGAGACATACCTAGACAGGTGAAAGCACTTTTTGGGAAAAACTTTCAAGGGGCTATGACATACTTCTAGCAGAAAAAGACTGGCCACCACAATTTGTCAGGGAGTGCCCACATGGCGAGGACATTATTATGCCTGCCTTCTCTAACCATATTCCAATTCACCTAAAATATACTTATGCCAGGAAATGGGCAGTTGCCCAGGCCCCAGCATTATATAAAAATCATGTAGGATGGGACGAGGATTCACCTCACCATAAAATACATCTAAAAAATGAACCTACTGCACAAAGGCAGTACCCAATAAAGCAAGAAGCTAAAAAACAGGTCAGGGAGATCTTAGATCAACTTGAATACCAAGGGGTGATTGAAACATGCACCTCTTCAATGAACAATCCTTTGTTTCCTGTCTCCAAACCAGACAACACCTATCGTCTAGTTTTGGATTACAGACACTTAAACACTTGTTCTAAAACATTTGCAGTGCAAAATGCACATAGTACAGCATTAATGAATAACATTGTGCGTAAAAAATATAAAACCACATTGGATATCTCAAATGGTTTCTTTTGTCAAAACATAGCACCTGAAAGCAGGTACTTAACAGCTTTCTCAATAATGGGGACCCAGCGTCAATTTTGTCGACTCCCACAAGGGTTCAAGAACAGCCCGGGGTTATTCTCAGCGAGAGTAACGGAGTTACTACAAATTTATGATAATGAGGCATTGTCATATGTCGATGACATCTATCTGACAGACGATGACCTGGATAAACACTTGAACAGGGTGAGTACCATTATACTGGGCTTCGCCTCTGAGGGCTACAAATTCAACTTAAAAAAGTCCAGAATTGCCCATCTCAATGTCCTGTTTCTAGGATACAAGCTTTCAAGTGAAGGCAAGAGCTTGGCAGCCAACTTTTTAGAAAGGTGTGCGCTGCTACAACCTCCAAAAACGCTGAAAAATTTACAATCCATCCTGGGTTTCCTAAATTTTGGAAGAACATATATTCTAAATTACGCAGAAAGGGTTAAACCTCTCTACACATTATCAAACCTGATTTTTCAATCAAAAATTGGACACAAGAACACACAGAAATCTTGCGTTCACTCCAAGCTAACATGTTAGCAACAAATCACTTACAAACACGCGTAAGTCAACGCAATTTAGTGATCTGAATAATTTCGGGTCAATGCGGATTCACCTACTTAACATTTAATGAGGGTGAAAAAGTACCAATTGCATACAAATCACATTTGTATACACAAGCAGAAATGCGCTTCACTTCAACTGAAAAAATACTGACAGCAGTTCAAACTGCAGTAGCAAAAGAAAGAGCTCTAGCCCAAGGGAAACGCATTATTGTCATGACCCCAGTTCCGGCCTTAGAGGCAGTAACAAAAGCGAGCATTACAAATGCTAAAGCATTACATCCGAGATGGATACAATGGGTTAATTCTCTTGCTGCAACAGATGTTGAATATGTTTTTGATCCTGATTTAAAAACACAAGCGTTCCTGCAATATGAACATGAATGTCCTCTGCCCACTGAGATTCTGCCTCTCGATCAGTATGAATTCATAATTTACACTGACGGATCCACACAACCCGCAACAGGGAGTAAGCAAGCTTACAGTGCAGCGTGCGCAATCGTTAAAGGTCGCATGCGCGATGGCAAATTCAGACCTATGGTCACACAAACCCAATCTCTAGGAAATTGCACAGCTCAGCGAGCTGAACTACAAGCATTCAAACTGGCACTTCAAAGTACAGATCGCGAATTCCCCACACTAATAGTGTGCGATTCTTAGTACTGTGCGCAGTCGTATAATGAATATATACAAACTTGGCTTGAAAACGGGTTTAAAGATGCAAAAGGTGGCACAATAAAGCATAAAACGCTTTGGGAACAAGTAGTTCAGTTAAAAAGCGAACTACCAAAGGCTCACGTGATCCACACACTGAGTCATCAACGTGATGGCATTCACGTTGCAGGGAATTCATTGGCTGACGAAGCCGCAAAGGGGGCTGTTCAGACGGCTTCTGTAGCTGCGATCACTCGTTCAAAAATGAAAATAGACAGTGAGATAATGTTGGCTGTCAATGCTACGAGCAAAGGCAGTGGTGCAGCATTACCAAAAAAGTTTCCACTCAAGTACTCTTATGTAATTGATGCGAACAACGTTCCTTTTGCTCGAATCCCTGGAGTGGGGGATAGGGTAATTCCAAACATGGAACGTAGAGCAGCTTTGATTTATAAAATACATTTGGGGGAGGGTCTGTCACATCAAGGGATCTCTAAAACAATATTAACATTAAAAGAGATGTACTGGTGGCCTGGGATGTATACAGAAATACACATATTCATCAGTAACTGCATAGACTGTAAAATACAGCGAGACAGCCAGCAGACACCATGCTACGAATGTAGCTTCCCAGCACAGACACCATTGTTAGACAGCATTAGACTATCTATGCACAGGCGTCCTCGTGGACAACTGCAATCCCACAAATACTAAGTCAAGGTTCCTATGGATATGGCCTCAGCGCTCGGCTGACGCTCGAACTGTTATAAAAGATTTGCGAGTCTTTATCGTCACATACGCAATAGGCACGCTACATTCTGACCAGGGCCCTGCGTTTAGCTCTCGGGCTTACAAAGACGCCATGGCCAGTCTGGGCGTTGCATTGCGGTACTCCTCTCCGTTTCATCCTGAGGGAAATTCTGTTGTGGAAAGAAAAAACCGGGACATAAAGCAGTCTATAACAGCTAGGGTATTAGGTTCGGGTGATGGGTGGGTCAAACATCTATATGGGGTCCAACGCTCATTAAACAACTTGCCAAGAAGTTCTCTAGGGGGGGTCACTCCATATGAGGTCCTATTTGGGACAAGAATGTGGGTGCCCGATCTGGGATGTAGAGGCACAGTGGTGGAAAATAAACCCTTTGATATCAAAGATCGTTTGGCTGTTTTACAGGAACTAAGATCAAAACAAAGCAACGTATTCCTGCAGCCAACCACCACTGGGGAAAAACCGGCGGTCCCAGCAAGGCCTGTCTGGATTCCAAAAATTGGGGATCTAGTCAGAGAGAAAATTGCCGACAAGAAGGAATTTGGACCTTCATACAGACAACCACTACCTGTCCTAGCCATACACGGAACAAGAACAGTACTTCTGCCGCCCCTTGCTGGAAAAAAGGAGAAAAGATTTGTGTCCATCGACCTCATCAAACCACAGTATGTGGCCAATACTAAATAGTAGGCCTCGTGGACTCCGACCTAGTAGCAGACACACTCCTCTCGCTACTATCCAAGAGGTTCAGACTGAAAGACTGATAACCATCGAGAATTCAGCAGTAACAGATGAAGGACTGAGCAACAATGCTATGGATCTCATCCCTCTTGAAACACAAGTAACAGTTCGTCCAAATACACCTGTCTACACCAATGTAACAAGTGATCAACTGGTACCAGCGATTTCTACAAATCCTGATGCAATTCCAACAATTGACAGAACTGCTTCTGGCTATTTCATTAACTTTGATACGTTTTCCGAGGATCCGAGTGAGCCCGAGACGTCGCCAGCATCAAAAACTTTTAAACAACAAGTACAAGACTTTTCACATTTTTTGAAAAAGACTTATCTAGTTTCACCATGGATTGAACTGTGGGTTATTTCTGGAATATTTTTCTTCCTGCTTTGGCTAGCTTTGGTTATGACTATGAGCGTGCTTATAAGTGGCAGATACATTCATTTGGACATTGAAAGAAAAGAAGTGAACTTACTTTTGAAACCTCACAAATCATCCCATCGTGAAACAAGAGACTTGTCTGCAGTAAACATCACAGCCGTTCCTATACAGGATGGTATAGTGTGGGACAAAACAGATTTTGATATTTTTGGCCCGACGGAACATTTGAACATTCCACATTTATTTAAGATCTCACTAAGTGATTTTGTTTCATCCAATACCTATTCTGATGATTGGGACTTTGAAACTGTAATTAACATGATGTTTGACCTAGAAAAATCTGCTGCATTTTCTAATAATGAATATTTAGAGGGTTCATCAGACTATGAACAGCTGTATTGCTATAACCACTATGGTCATCATTTTTTGCATAAATCTGCAACACCTAGAAATGTGTTTATGTTTAACCAATGGGAACATTGTCCTACTGTTGTATTCCTCTTAGGGTGTCCGTATATAGGTTTTCCTGTATCATGTCCTTATATAGGCACAATTCGCCCTGCCCTTATATAGGCATAAAATCCCAGTCCTTATTTAGGCATTAAACCGTGCACTCCAAATACAGGCATGGTCTCCGACATCCGTCCACCCTAACGTCACAACGAGTTCTTGAAGAACAGACCCTTAGGCTTCGGGAGTTTCCTAGCACAGGACTATTGATTTCTTCAAGGACTCATCTATTATGCATGAACCGTTATACCTTAGGGGTTCATTCATGGCGTCTTCCGCTGTCCGATTCACGTCAATACTAACATTCTGAGGTACCTCTCAGGTATAAATATACCTTCCCTAGCCCTTGTAAATCAGAGGAGACCTCGACTTCAGAGGAGCCCGTTTCCCGGCCTGACGCACTGAGAAGACGCTGTCATCCCTACACGCAGAGAGTCCAGCTTCCAGTGATCTGACTTCCCTTGCGGGGTGTTGGAGTTCGAGTCTGGCAAGAGATTCCCACCTCTCTCATTCTTAAGATATGGAGCTGACTAGAACCTAGAGGGACTCTTGGCATACCAGGCATACTAGGGGTAACATACTCTTAGTATACCATAGTAAGGAATATTCCACCTACTTCATACCTCTCCCTACACCTAGGTTAGGTTAGGTACATTGGGTTAGAACTAGCTTAGAAACGCATCGTATGAGTACTCGCATTTTTAGTCTGTGTTATTTATGTAAATGAATATCTACTAAAGATCATGCTAGCGCAGTATTATTTATTTCTACTGCTTACGCTGTACATTATTTATCTTGCATATTGTCTTGTGATCGTAACAGCACATATTACTTACACGAGAAACAAGACTGTTCAATAAATCTTTTATTGAAACGCCCGTCTATTCTTTCTGTGTAACTTTGAGGAAAACTAAGCATGCACGATTGAGCTGAGTGAAACGGTTATCTATTGTTTCCACGACTCTGGGACACATTCTGATTCTAAAGGGAAACAAAGTGGTCATGTTTTGCGGCTGCCAGAAACTACTCCCTTCTTGTTATCCAAGGAGTTTCTAGTGGCCTCTGAGCTAGCTGGCACAAGTAATTAAGTTTAATGTACTCGATAGGGACATACCGACCTCAGTCCTATGTCAAGCCTATAGGGTATATTATTCCAATGCGCAGAGCCTATTAGGGAAATAGGAGCTACACTACATTGCGCCCAACGGTTTGGTAAGGTGGTAATTTAACGTTAGATACCGAGTAACTCAGCCGTGCTTTTCTCTCAGAGACCCCTACCCATATACTCCAAAAGACATCTGGAGTGGGCAGGGTTAAGTATCCACCACGGCGGGGGTGCTAGAGGGCGCACTGCAAGATGGCCGCACCTGTGTGAGGCTCTGCCTGGCCGAGTTATAATCCGACCATCATCCGCCTGATAAATGCTGCATCTAAGCTCTTTTGGTGACTGTAAGGTGTTGTGAGGCCCTCCGGCACAGGTTGGGAGCAGCTGGGGCCCTTGACACTCGCTGCACGAGTGCCTTGGCGGTCCTTTCCACTCGGACGGTGCTGCGGAGAAAATGGCGGCTGGCGCGAGGCTGTAGTGGCATCTTTTATCTGCTTGGCCCTGACCCGGGGTGTGGAGCCCTGTGCACCCGGAGCTCGCTGCCCTGTGATCCCGGCTGTCTCGCGCTGCTGGGGGACTTACCGCTCTGGTGGAGGTCTGCGGAGGGGCGTTTGACCGACGTGGAGGCGGTGAGCCGGCTGATGCGGCTGGGCCCTGACGGAGCACGCAGCGGTTGCCTGCGAGCTGCGGGCCCCGGCCGAACCTGCAGCTGCTCTCTCGGCGGAGGAGAATCCGTGCTGCCTGCAACTGCCGACACCTGCCGGCGCCATCCGCGGTGAGTGGGGCGCGGCTCGGCCCAGGTTGTGGCTGCGAAGGTGGGCGTGGGCCTGGGTGTGGGCCGCGGCCTGCGAGCTGTGGCCGGAGCGGGGTGTGTAGACCGGTGGTCCCGATCTCGCTTTGCAGCGGTGGGTGCGGACGTAAGGATGTGCCTGCTGGGTTGGAATCGGCACTAGTCCAGTACAGACTGTCTGCTGCTTTGTGCGCTACCTTTTCCACTCTCTGCCAGCTCCCGCTGCTGGAGGGAAGCGCTGCGTGGGAGTCGGAGTGCAGCTGAGGGTACGTCGTGAACAGTGATTATCGTTCGCCCTGCATCACCAACGCTTGCTGTCACCGGGCACCCTGATCTGTACAACAGTCTTAGTGAGGTGTGCGGATGTGCGTGGGGATAGCGCCTACATTGGAAATAACCTGGCTGATCACAGCTGCTCATCGAGAGCGGACGACTACAGGTGGATTGCGGACACACTTAGAGATTGGGCGCGTGCTGACTGGATAGCCCGGCGGCGCCTTAGCGCCAGGTGCTTACGCTAGATTTGTGAGCTGCAGCAGGCCTCTTGGGACTCTACACTTCCCCCTGTGTTCTACTTCCCTCATTTTTTAACGGCCGCAGGTGGTGCCTTCGGCGAGGGGAGGTCATGGGCAAAACGGACAAATCGCAGCCTCGCCTCACTTTTGAGGCGCGTAAAACATCCAGAACTTTGCAGAAGGCTGCATCAGATTCAGAGGCGGATGCCCAGGCTGACGCTCCTCCTACTCTTGAATCCACGTTGCTTGCTATGCAGCGCAGTCTGCAGTCCATCGAGGGTACGATGGCTGCAGTAAACCACCGACTTGACCACATGTCGTCCCAGTTAGAAAAACAAAATGCACGGATGGGGGAGGTGGAGCAGCGGGTCTCAGCTACGGAGGATGGCCTGAGTGATGTTTCTGAAAAGGCGCTCAATATGGAGAAAGTACTAGCCCTCATCCAGGCCAAGAATGAGGATTTGGAAGCGCGGTCCCGGAGCAATAATATTAGAATTACTGGGCTGCCGGAATCCACTAGTGTGGGTAAAATGGAGACCTTCATAGAAAATCTCATAACAGAACTGTTTGGCGCTGATCAACTCTCTGGCATGTTCATTGTGGAGCGTGCCCACCGATCTCTTGCTGCCAGACCTGTCCCGGGGGCTCCTCCCCATCCTATCATAGCCAGACTCTTGAACTATAGGGACCGTGATACCATATTGAGGATGGCAAGAGATAAGGGCAATATAGTACACCAGGGCAACCCACTGGCCTTCTTCCCAGACTTCACGGTGGCAGTGGAGGCAGCCAGACGAGAATTTGGCACTGTGAAAAAATTCTTGCAAACGGAAGGGGTCCCATATGTGATGCTGTACCCTGCTCGGTTACGGATAGGTCCAGATGGGGATTGTAAAATCTTCTCCTCTCCAAAAACTGCCCTGGAACACGCAAAACAGTTAAAGCGCAGGAGACGTGAGGCTAGTGCTGCACCAGATGAGGGTGAGCAGTAGGGAGATGCATAACTCTGTTGGATACCATGCACACATATATTGTTTTAGACTGCTTCTGATACGTTATTCATTGGCGTGTACTGTCTTGAAGGATTCTTGGACACATGCAGAAAATTCCCAGTAGGATGGGTGCACTGGCCGTGGCTCATGACGACATGGGCGAACTGAACATTCCATGGCTATTGTACTTTTAGAATCCCTGTCTTCCCTCTCAGGTTGACTGTACAGTCCAGAATGTCTCTCTTATAGGTTCCGTTGAGTCCTATTAAGCTATGCCTTCCTGGAGGTGTCTTACTACCCCGGGAGAGTTTGTAATTTGTTCTATTGTGTGCCAAGTGTCTGCTGTGTTTCTATCCTGGCACAATTGTATACCTACTCGGCCACCCCCTACTATGTAGGAGGCCAGCAGCACTCAGTGCCCCCGAAACTGGGTGTACCCCAAATGCATATTGTTTTTTCTTGGGTGTGTTGGGGGGGTGGCATTGTATTGGGATGGCTTTGGCAAGTTGGGGACGCTGAAGTGGGTGGGGGGTGGGGGGGATTTGTTTCGGGGAAGGCAGAATGATATAGCAGCTGGGTTGGGCATTCGCTGTTTTGGCGTGTTATGGTACTTCGGGCATGCATTACATGTCTTTTCGCACAGGTGTTCAGGTATTGATGGCTTTAAAATATGAGCAGAATGGTTAAGTTTCTCACTTGGAATGTACGTGGGCTTAATACACCCAAAAAGATAAGATCAGTATTTGCATCACTAGACCGTATGGGAGTGCAAATAGCCTTATTGCAGGAGACTCATCTAACTGGTGATTCAGCTAAGAAAGTGGGTGCGCGCTGGGTGGGTGCCAGAGTTGCGTCCTCCTACTCTACCTACTCTAGGGGTGTGCTGACTCTGGTCAAAAAAGGTGTCCCTTTTACTGTGGTTCGTTCTGACTCGGATGAGTGTGGACGAGTGGTGATCCTACATGGGCAACTAGGTGGCACGAGTGTGTTGTTAGTGAATTTGTATGGCCCCAACACTGATGACCCCGCCTTCTACTCTGATGTGTGGCATAGAATTTCTACCTTTCCTTCGGCTGCAATCATTTGGGGAGGGGACTTTAACGCCTGTCTAGACGCTACCTTGGATAGAGTTGGCAGCAGTGAGACGTGGCCTAAACAAGCTGCTGAAGTGCTCTTGGGGTTACTGGACGCAGGACCCTTGTATGATATTTGGCGTCTCCGCCACCCCGCTGGTCGGGAGAGTACTTTCGTGTCTTCTGTTCATGGGTCCTGGTCCCGTATAGACTTTTGGCTTGTCTCGGAGATAGTCTGTACTTGGGCAGTGGGGGTGACGCATGAAGCTCGCACTCTTTCGGATCATTCCCCTGTACTCCTTGAATTACAAATTCCCACATGTGAGAGACCACCCTTTGCGTGGAGACTACAACCCTCTGAATTAACGGATCCAGTATTTAGGCAGACCATTGCTGAAGCGATTAAAAACTTTTTAGAGAAAACGAGGGGTCTGTGGACAGCGCGGGAGTGCTCTGGGAGGCGTTCAAGGTGACCATTAGGGGAACTTGCATGGGGGCCCAGTCCGGGGTGCTGCGTGATATTCGACGGAGGATCAAAAAATTGGCGTCTGAAATTTCTAAGCTTGAACGTGAGTATGAGTCTGATCCCTCCACCGCTAAACTGGCTGCAATACGGGAGCTTGTCACGGAACACAACGACACGGTCGATCAGGAGCTATTGCACTGCTCTCGTCGGAGAACTGCTCGCTACTATGGTGAGGGAGGCCGCCCTGGTCGCTCCCTTTCGCAAAAACTAGCAGAGCCGCGCAGTCAGGAGCATATAAGGGAACTGTTGGACGAGGATGGGGTTGCCCACTACTCGACAACTGAGCTTTGCGATACCGTCTTGCAGTTTTACACCCGACTCTATGCCTCTAGGGCCTCTCCACCGACTGCAGAGATTGACGCGTATCTGGACGATGTTGCGTTAGGGTGGCTTTCTAACTCGCACCGTGAATACCTTGTGCAACCGTTTGATGAAGAAGACGTTAAAGAGGCCATAATGTCCCTGCCGACCTGTAAGGCCGCAGACATGGACGGGTTGCCCAGCGAATTCTATAAAGCTTATGCGTCGGATCTGGCCCCCAGGCTCTTGGAAGTTTACGCGGAGGCCTATCAGAAGGGGACACTGCCACCTTCCCTTCGGGAGGCTTTGCTTGTAACATTACTGAAACCTGATAAGCCCCCCAATCAGTGTGAGTCCTATAGGCCTCTCTCGATCATTAATATCGACGCAAAGATCCTGGCAAAAATGATCGCCACCAGGATACAACCGCTGGTCCCTCTCCTGGTTCTGCCTGATCAATCTGGGTTTGTCACTGCGCGCTCTACGGCTCACAATCTACGCACGGTCTTTTCCACCTTACATTACTTTGACCCTGACTTCCAAGCAGGTGCTGTGCTGCTGGATGCAGCAAAAGCTTTTGATTCCCTACAATGGCCTTTTATGTTTACGGTGTTGACTAGGATGGGCTTTCCGCCGTTTTTTTTGCAATGGCTTAGAGTGTTGTATGATTCTCCTGCAGCCCGGGTTCGAGTTAATGGCTGGGTGTCATCGTTGTTCCCCATTGAGAGAGGCAAGCGGCAGGGGTGCCCCCTGTCACCTATGCTGTTTTCACTTGCATTGGAGCCTCTAGCCTGTAAACTCCGTCAGCAACATGCTGCGGCTGCCTTGCGGTTTAGGCAGAGACCACTCGTGGTCTCCCTCTATGCGGACAACATGTTACTTTATGTCCGTGAACCTGCTGTGTATCTGCCCGCACTTCTCAGGGAGTACATAAAGTTTGAAAGATTTTCAGGTCTAGGGATCAACTGGTCTAAATCAGTGGTGTTTCCACTTACGGCGCATACGAGGGCGGTGGAGCTGGATTATCCACTAACCTGGACGTCCGATCCCGTAAAGTATCTAGGGGTGTGGTTACACAGGGATCCGGATACGGTTCTATCTGAAAACTATGGCCGTACGATCACACGCATCACTGAACTGGCTGAGCAGTGGGCACATCTACCCCTTTCATTGGCAGACAGGATAGCGGTTGTAAAAATGGCCTTTCTCCCTAAACTGCTTTACTTGTTTGTCAATATTCCTATAAAGTTGAATGTGGCAATGTTTAAAACTCTTCAATCGGCACTGCTGACGTTTGTATGGGGCGGTAAGAAACCCCGTTGCAGTTGGGACCTCTTGGTTCAACTTTTTGACCGGGGCGGTTTCGAGGCCCCCGACCTTAGATTATATTATCTGTGCGCTCAGGCGCAATTCGCGCACTATTGGCATTTTCCCCAGCGCTTTCAGCCTCATGTGGCTATTGAATCGGATGCTGTCCTTCCAATGCCATTGCAGGCAGCAATCCTGTCGGGGGGCTCGGGTGGCCCAAGGACTGAAATCAACCCTGTACAGTGCACGGCGTGGGCATGGCGAATGCTTGCGAAACGGGCTCAGTTATCCTACTTATACGCTCCATTGCTACCCCTGGCTTCGCACCCTGACATCTCAGCGGCGCGGGAGACGCTGGCCTTACGCGAGTTGGCTAAAGTGGGCATCTCTCGGGTGGGTGATTTATACAAGAATGGTCAATTCAAAACACTGCAGGAGGCGCAGAATGGTGCAGATCGGGGCTTTATGTTTGGCTTTACATACGTCAGAGTTCGGCAGGCTATTCGCGCGGTCTATCCGGAATACCCTGTGGAGCCCACTGCTCTACGGTCATTGCAGGCGATGCTGACGGGTGAGGGGCGTAAGGGATTAATCACTAAGCTTTATAATTCTTCCTTGCGGGAGCGGGAACAGGGCGATCACCCCTCTTGTCTGCGCTGGCAGGTAGCGCTGGGAACCACTCTGGCGCTGGAGGTTTGGACGGCGTGCTGCCAACTTACTGGTCGTCTTACAGCTAACTGCAATCTCCGAATTATTCATTTCAAATTCTTACACCAAATATACTACACCCCCTCACAACTCTGTAGGTATGGTCTGCAAGAGACTGCTAACTGCGTGCGATGTGGAATGGCGGATGCAGACTTCTTGCATGTGGCATGGTGGTGTGCGGGTGTATTTGCTTTCTGAACTGCTGTGGTGAAAATGCTTACTGATATCGTGCTGGAACCCGTGCACTGCACTCCTGAAATATGCTTACTTGGATATGTTAAGAGCCTTAAACCCTGTAATAGGCGAATTGTTGCAGTTTCCACTTTATTTGCGAAGAGGGCTGTTGCGCAATGCTGGGGTGCTAAGACAATTCCTATGGTAAAGAAATGGCTTCGTGACTTGCTCTACTGCAGGGACCAGTTGTTGATCTATGAGGAGGAGCTGCCAGAAACTTCCCGTCCCAAGGACTTCTGGGCCCTGCTTACAGTATATCTGCTGTCCCGACTGGACCTGCTGTGAAACTCTAGCATTGTTTACACTCTTTCTATCTTTTGACCAACGGATTTTGTGAAGGTGCCGCCCGCTGAACTGGTTTATGCTGTTCCCCAAGCATCACCTTGAGACCTTTGTGCTCTCTTTCCCTGTTATGGTAGCGGATTTCATGTAAGCGCCCATCCAAGGCCATCATTGTTATTGTCCTGTATATGACAGTTTATTGATGCACAGGTATTTACCGGATGTACTAGAATAATGAGGTCGTTCTGCCTGGGGGATGGGGGGGGGTTACGGTGGCTCTGTTTGATCTTACTATTCTGTACCAGATTTGCATTTATTGGCTGCTCCTATACCTGTTGAAACCAATAAACATATTTTTTAAAAAACAATAAAAAACTGTTGCCTGGGAAATGTTGTGTAGGGATATGGTGGCAGACACTCGCGAAAATGTGATTATATCTCCGGCTTGTGATAATGTGGAAATCTGACATCAAAATGGATCTTGGGTCAGAAATGGCGGTAGATGCAACCTTTGTGCTCATAGCTTCTGGCGCTTATGTTGACTCTGGAAATAATGATTGTGTAGGCAGACCCCTTTAGACTTTTAACCCTTTCCCATGCTCCAGGATGGCTGGGAGCTGTTGTTTTTGCATGGGAGCTGTCCTGAGACACACGGTGGGCGTGTGCTCAGGATGGGCACTCCACCCACGGGGGAAGCCCTGGTGCTCCCCCTGTGGGCCGCCCACCATTCTGCTCCCCCACCGAGGAGGACAGCGAGAAGCCCTTCCGCTGTGCCCCCCGCCCGCCCCCCTTCCACGCCACCCAACGACGTCCAGCGCGCCTCACGCGCTGACATCGTTAGGGATGAATCCGGAAACGCGAGTGGAAGCCACCGCGTCCAGGAGGAGAAGGTGAGTTTCTCCTCGGGAGGGGGGGGGATTTTGTTTTCAAAGAGGGCATTGGGGAAAGAGAAGGGTTTCCTTTCCTCCGATGTCTTTGAGCGATCCCTGCTGCACGATCACGTGATCGTGCAGCAGGAAATGCCCACTAGAAACCAGGGATTTTTTTTATTTTAGTTTCTTTCTTTTAATTTTGCAATGTATGCAGGGGAGCGTCCCCTTGGGCAAGGGTCGCTTACGCTCTGGGGGACATTTTGTTTGGCACAGTTTCTGCCCCCCTGATGAGGCAGATTGGCCCAGATGAGCATCCCAGAAGGCCCACTAGGCCACCAGGGATTTGTTTTGTTTTTAAATATTTTTGACTGCATGCGGGGAGCATGCCCATTGGGCAAGGGTCGCTCCCCTTTGACGGATATTTTGTTTGGCCACTCTGCCCCCTCCTGGGGGGGGCATTGAATCGGCCCAAATTAATTTTAGATGGCCACACCAGGCCACCAGGGATTTGTTTTGTTTTAGTTTTTTTTTTATATATGCTTAATGCATGTGGGGAGGCGGCCCATTGGGCAAGAGCCGGCTCCCCTTGATGGGCATTTTGTGTGGCTGTTTCTGCACCCTGGGGGGGCAGATTGGCCCAAATATATTATAGATGGCCCACTAGGCCACCAGGGATTTTTTTTATATAAATATTTGTGGAGAAGCGGCCCCTTGGGCAAGGGTTCGCCTCCCTTTATGGGGTTGAATATTTTGGCTGTTACATGCCCCTTGCAGGGCAGATCGGCCTTGTGATTTTAGGGCCCACCTACTCCCCCCCAGCTTGGCTTCTGGTAGATTGTGTGTGGATTGGTTCATTATTTGCATATGTGATTGTAATGTTTTATTTCTCCCTTTTTATTCTACTGCAAAGCTTTTTGTTCTTGTTTGCGGTTTCAGCAGTGGTTTATCTGCAGTTTTGCGTAGTTGCCATTTATTTGGCAAGAAAAACATTTTTTGTTGTGTTTACTCCAAATGAGTATTATTTGTCATGCATGAGTGAATTTTTTGTAAGTGGTGTCATGTTAGCAGCATATTTAGTTTGTGTTTTGAGAGTGAAATTCTTTGTGATGTCTTTGCGTTGGTCTCTATGTGTAATTTTCTTTTCTTTTTTTAGTGGGATATTGTTCGTCCTTGCTGTGTCTGTGTAGAGTAGGTTGTGGGGAGTATATCTGCTTCTGACAAGTGAGTGGTATGATTTTTGGAGTATATGCCTTTGTGATAAAGCCACATTTTGTTTATTACTTATTCTACAAAGTGTTTGTTGTTGTTGACCTGTTTGACAAGTTACCTTTGTTAGTAAGGATTATGGCTAGCCGCGGAATTACTGCTCAGCAGGTGGTTGGTATGCTTTTACTTGAATCTTCCTCTGACCATGATTAAGGAGACTGACACCAGTGCGTCTGAGGGAGAGGAGGAAGATGCAAGATTACTGGCAGTGAGTGTTCTATCCACGAGGAATCATCTGATGATGAAGCTACTCTCAGTGCGGATGAAGCTACTCTTAGTGCCCGATGGATTGCCTGTTTTAGAGGAGCGGGGCTGATGTGTCAATGGTGCAGCAAGAGGCATTTGGATTGCAGCCTGGGGCTGCAAGGCTTCCCATTGGAAGTGCTGGACTCTGGGTTGGTCCAAACATGGTGCAGCCGGTGTTGCCTGCCTTTAGTGGTGATGTAGGGTGTAGAGTGAATTGTGAAAATGTTTTGCCTATACAGCATTTTGCAGTTGTTTATGGATGATGTATTTTTGGCAGAGATTGTTGAGCAGACTAATTTGTACATGCTGAACAGTATTTGAGGGACAACAGTGACAGACTTAGGCCCCGCACTAGAGCTACCCGGTGGACTCCCACAAATCTGGATGAGATGAAGGGAGTTTTGGGTTTGACCTTTTTGATGTGTTTGATAAGGAGAAGCCGTCCATGGCTTCATATTGATCTACCAGTCCATTGATGGCAACGTCCATATTTCCTGCAATTATGAGTCGCAGATCGGTATTTGCTTGATAGCTTCGGATGCTGCATTTTGTTGATAATGCTTCGGCGTTGCCACGAGATCACCCTGACTGTGGCCGTCTTTTTAAGATTCGGCCTGATCTTGATCACTGTGCAGATTGATTTTCAGAGATCTATACTCCAGGGAAAGAAATAGCTATTGATGAGTCTTTGGTCCTGTTCAAGGGTCGTTTGGTTTTTAGACAGTACATTCCCTAGCAGAGTGGGCACGTTATGCAATTAAGATGTATATGTTGTCTGAGAGTAGGACAGGATATGTCTATATTTTCTGGGTATACACTGGTAGGGATTCCACTATTTTCCTCCCTGGTTGCCCGTCCACTTTAGGAGTTTGAGAGAAAATTGTGTGGGAACTTGCTAGAGGACATTTTAACAAAGGTCACCATTTGTACCTAGATAGCTTCTACACTGCTGTGCAATTGTTTAAGGAATTGTTCCAAAGTGGACACTCTTTAGCTTGCCGGCACAATCTGCTCTAACCGTAAAGGTCACCCAAAAGAGCTTGTTTGCAAAAAGCTTCCAGAGGGGACAGTGCAGTGCCTTGCGTAGTGATGAACGGCATGCTGTGAAATTTGTGGGACAGGGTAGATGTGTACATGCTGACTACCATCCATGATGAAAGTACTTCACCTGTGGCTGCTTGGGGTCAGGCTGCTGCAGTGCGCGAAGCCTGGGTGCATTGTAGACTACAATAAGCACATGGGTGGTGTTCCTAGAGTAGATCAGAGGTTGGAACCTTACACTGCTATTCGTACAGGCTTACATTTGGTATAAGAAGTTGGCCATCCATCTTTTCAATTTAGCTTAACTTTAAATGCTCTTGTTGTGTTCCAGGAGTGTTCTCCAGCATCAAAGATGAATTTTGTTCAGTTTCAGGAGTCTGTGATAGGCAGCCTTGTTGCAGTGGTACAGGCCAAGTGTTCCTAGGAGTTGGAGTGGTGGAGGATGTGGCTAGATTGAAAAATCGCCACTTTCCCCGATTTAATTCTTTCCACGCCCCAAAAAACAATCCCTGTAAGAGATGTAGGTTCTGTTTGCGAAGAGGTATGCAGAAGGAGAGTCGTATGCACTGTGCTGATTGTCCTTCTAATCCTGGGCTGTGTGTGCCCACATGTTTCAGGTTGTATCACACTCAAAAGAGATTTTGGTAGCAACCGTGAGTCTAATAGTGTACTGCCTGGTCTGTATGGTTTTTTATTTGTTGTTAAGTTTCACGGTTGGCATTAGAATGATGTCTTTAGTTACCGCTGTTGTGTTTGTAGTTATAGTTTTGTATCTAGTTCCAATTGGTTTGTGTTCTCTTTTCTTGTAAAAACAAAATTGACAGTGTGCAAGTGGACTGGGCACTTGGCTGGCGGTGTGTGTGGACTGGTGCTTGGCTGGTGGTGTGCGTTGACTGGCGCTTGGCTGGTGGTGTGCGTGGACTGGCACTTGGCTGGTGGTATATGTGGACTAGCGCTTGGCTGACAGTGTGCGTGGACTGGCGCTTGGCTGGCGGTGTGCATGGACTGGTGCTTGGCTGGCCGGTGTGTGTGGGCTGGCGGTGTGTGTGGGCTGGCGCTTGGCTGGCAGTGTGCGTGGGCTAGTGCTTGACTGGCAGTGTGCGTGGGCTGGCGCTTGGCTGGCGATGTGCGTGGGCTGGTGCTCGGCTGGTGGTGTGCGTGGGCTGGTGCTTGGCTGGCGGTGTGTGAGTAGTGACTGTGAGGAGAGT